>JAVDOI010000103.1:507550-541108 GCA_032191485.1 Leptoclinus maculatus | reverse complement strand
GGTGTAACATGAATTAATGCGGAGATCAATAAGGTCTTGTTTTGTAGCACTGCTTTTTTTTAAGCTACCTTTTCACATTAAACAGTGCTCACTGTTCAATGACAACGATATTGATGATAACAGACAAATGCAGGTATAGAGTTGTATCCATAGACATGAAATAGGAGTAGAAAAGACATTTTCCTTTAAATCAATATAGCAGGATGGTTAGAGGGGTGGCCATTTTCATGTGTACACTTTCTATTGCGATCGTTATATTAGGCTAATCTCTGTGTAAACTACATATGGCAAGTTGCAGACTCACTGAGGAGAGGTTTTGCAGTAATGACTGAAAAGATAAGGGGAGTAGTAACATCACAAAGCATAGAGTCACAACTTAATGCTTCATCCACACACTCCTGTACAGCGTGGGAAAGCACATTGATACAGCCAGATGCAGTTCTTGAAGTTGAAGAAAAATAAGTCCCATTACCCCCATTATTCATTCACTTGTTGGCGTGTGTATGGGGCGGTGTCAGCAATGTCTTGCTCCTAATTCCTATTTATGTTTTATTTTTGACTCTACAAAATTAATTGAATTGAATTATTTATTTATTATATCTTTAAGCATGTTATAGCATTCTGTGTCAGTCGTGATTTGATTGTTATATTATTATACTATTCAAATGCTATGCATCTTCTATAGTAGGTCTATAATACCCCAATAATACTCCAACTGAAACAGTATAGGGTTAACGTGGTGTGCTTGTATATTTACCCATAGTGTTAATACTTAAAATGCTTTCCGCCCCTAGGGCTTGCCGGGACACTTGCAATAAATTTGCATTGGAGCTAAGGACAAAACAGGTCCTTTTTCAAAGAAACATTATGGACAGAAGGAGCGCCGCTAAAAATAAGCAGGTCCTATATTCGCAATATATACTTGCTCTAGTTTAACGCGGGAATTTTGTGTTCGGTTTGGACTTACGCTCGCCGAGTTATGATTTTCCAAAGTTTGGGAACAGTGTGCCCGAATGGCCTTTTATCTTTTTTGTCCACTACGGGGACATTGACTTGGACGTGCGGGAACAGAACTGCCATTCCGGTCGGGCCATTTGGGCCAAAAAGGGCCACTTCAAAACCATGGCCCCCGAATGGCCTTCGTGTTCCCGGACGGCCGGGAACTTTTGGGCCATTTGGTCCATCACTACGGGAACTTTTGGGCCATTTGGTCCATCACTCCGGGAACTTTTGGGCCACTGAAGGGCCACCTCGGGGGGATTCTGGATCGATGTCATCTAAATGACTATCAGGACGATGGGGGGAGTCAGGCAACTGCTCTGGACCGCGCCAGAGCCTCGAAATCGGCCTGAACTCTAAAAACACAAAAAAAAAAAAAAAAACACAAAAAACACAAAAAAACACAAAAAAAACTTCAAAGTATTTTGAATGTTTTTTTGCGCCCCATGTCATCTAAATGACTATCAGGACGATGGGGGGAGTCAGGCAACTGCTCTGGACCGCGCCAGAGCCTCGAAATCGGCCTGAACTCTAAAAATACAAAAAAAACACAAAAAAAACTTCAAAGTATTTTGAATGGTTTTTTTGCCCGATTTGCTTGAAACTTTGCACATCTGGTGGGCTGGTCCCAGGTATGCCCTCTAGTAAGTTTCAGCCTCCTAGTCTAGAGCATACTGTAGATACTGTATGGGAGCAATGAGAACAGGCTTGGGACTTTTGGCATAAATGAGAAGCCATTCAAATTTAGGACAAATGGCCGTTTTTGAACATTCCTTATAACTCAAAAAGGGCCATTTGTCCTCCTTTTCTGTATGCGAAATGGCAGTGCCCTTCCCTTATAACTCAAAAAAGGGCATTTCCCCTACATTTGATTGGGCTCTCATTTATGCCAAAAGTCCTAACCCTTTATTTTAACTTTATTTGGCCTGGAATCCCATAGAAAACAATGGACTAGGAAGCTGAAATTTGGACTACACTACAATCTCAACGCCTTGGTCCACTGGTATGAAAATGAAAAGGATTGGACCAACTCCAATCTTACTTTGTTTGACCTATTATCTCATAGAAAACAAGGTTCAATGAGGCTGAGATTTTCACAGTAATTCAACCTTTGCCCAACGATTCTTTGTCAGGAAATTCAATGGGAAATTCCTTAAACCTTTTCCATAGTAATGTATGGCATTTCGACTATGTTTGACCTATTAACCCATAGAAAACAAGGTTCAATGAGGCTGAGATTCTCACAGTAATTCAACCTTTGCCCAACGATTAACTGTTATGAAAATCAATGGGAAATTCCGTACAGTTTTCCCATACTAATGTATGGCATTTCGACTATGTTTGACCTATTAACCCATAGAAAACAAGGTTCAATGAGGCTGAGATTCTCACAGTAATTCAACCTTTGCCCAACAATTAACTGTTATGAAAATCAATGGGAAATTCCATACAGTTTTCTCATAGTATTGTATGGCATTTTGACTTTGTTTGACCTATTAACCCATAGAACACAAGGTTCAATGAGGCTGAGATTCTCACAGTAATTCAACCTTTGCCCAACAATACATTTTCAGGAAAATCAATGAGAAATTCCTTAAACTTTTTCCATAGTAATGTATGGCATTTCGACTATGTTTGACCTATTAACCCATAGAAAACAAGATTCAATGAGGCTGAGATTCTCACAGTAATTCAACCTTTGCCCAACGATACATTTTCAGGAAAATCAATGGGAAATTCCTTAAACTTTTCCCATACTAATGTATGGCATTTCGACTATGTTTGACCTATTAACCCATAGAAAACAAGGTTCAATGAGGCTGAGATTCTCACAGTAATTCAACCTTTGCCCATAGATTACATGGTGTGAATATCAATGGGAAATTCACTGTGTTTCGTGAATGTCTCCAGTCTTTTAATTAACTAAAAATACTTTAAAGCCAAATAAAGGGATGCATTCTTTTTGACAATGAAGAGGGGGTCGTGGAGATGAAATGGCTGAAATTTAGAGTTCGTAGGTCCAAGTTAAGGTGCCCAAAACCAGGCGTTTAGGTCAAAGGTCAAAAGGTCGTAATTGGTGCATTATGTAAAAATGGCCATAGAGTCTGAGAAAAAGGTTGAAACTGCCTGAATTTTGCACCACACCTTCCCCCTGATGTGTAGAGTTCGTAGGTCCAAGTTAAAGTTCCCGAAAACAGCAACAAATGTGTAAATTGGGCCTAAAGTATGTTAAAGGGCCGGTACATTTGACCTATGTACAAACGGTCATAAAATCTGAGACAAAGGTTGAAACTGCCTGCATTTTGCAACACACATTCTCCCTGATACCTTGATTCAGGCTGGAAAGTAAAAAGTCTGTAGACCCTAGGAAAAGCTATCACCTGTTAGCAACATGCTAATAAGATCAATCCAATTCATGCTAGTAGAGCATCCTCTGGTGTCCACCATATATCATTTACATCAACATCTGTCTTGTAGAAATGGTTTTATGGCACCCAACAGAAACAGACACATGTGGACGTAATTTACAGTCTTTTAATTAATTAAAAATACTTTAAAGCAAAATAGAGGAATTCTTTCTTTTTGTGAATGAAGAGAGGGTCGTGGAGATGAAATGCCTAAATTTTGGAGTCCGTAGGTCCAAGTTAAGGTGCCCAAAAACAGCAAAAAAGGTCTTAATTGGCTCTAAATCCTCTTAAAGGGCCGGTAAATTTGACCTATGCAAAAATGGCCATAATCTCTCAAATATGGGTCCCAGAAACCACAGATTACGGACACACATTGTGGACTAGGCCTACAATGAGGTCACGTGAACAAAATCCCTCTAAAATGTCTAGAAAATAAATTTGCCTGTATGAAACTCAGGAGAACAGGAGGGTGAACATCTTAGCAAGATGTACACCCTGTCGTGCTGTTAAGTCAGATTGGAGAAATTTTTGTTCTAAACATCTGAGAGCTCTGCTTTTTTAATATGTTGTAGCCATGCTACTGCTGTCCATCATATATCATTTTCATCAACATCTGTCATGTAAATCGGGCCTAAATTACCATAAAGAGCAGTCAATTTGACCTATGTAAAACGGTCATAGCATCTGAGAAAAAGGTTGAAACTGCCTGGATTTCGCAGGACACCTTCCCCTTGATACCTTGATTCAGTCTGGAAAGTAAGAAGTCTGTAGACCCTTGGGAAAGCTATCTCCTGTTAGCAGCATGCTAATGACTTCAAACCAATGCATCCTAGTAGAGTGTCCTCTTGTGTCCAACATATGTCAATTTTATAAAACAAAGTCGTTTATTAGTGTTTTTATAGGACCCAGCAATAACCCTCTTGACTCTAAACACTGAAAACAGGCTTTTTCGAAGGCCCTATCTTCCCTTATCTTCCAAAAACGGCCATTTGGGTTGGGACTTTTGGCATAAATGAGAGCCCATTCAAATTTAGGACAAATGGCCGTTTTTGAACATTCCTTATAACTCGAAAAGGGCCATTTGTCCTCCTTTTCTGTATGCGAAATGGCAGTGCCCTTCCCTTATAAATCAAAAAATGCCATGTTGCCTACATTTGATTGGGCTCTCATTCATGCCAAAAGTCCTAACCCTGTCCTTTATTTCTACAACATGCAAATAACTCATCAAAAAGCTCAAACAGTCTGGAAATTGCACCCAACATCTTATCTTAGGTTCTGAACATGCTCACCAAGAATCCCATCTCTCAGCCCTCTGGAAAATTATCTCCTGTTAGCAGCATGCTAATGACTTCAATCCAATGCAGCCTAGTAGAGTATCCTCTTGTGTCCAACATATGTCAATTTCATAACAACAAGTCGTTTATTAGTGTTTTTATAGGACCCAACAGAAACACACACATGTATACGTCTCCAGTCTTTTAATTAA
The DNA here is from genome assembly GCA_032191485.1 of Leptoclinus maculatus. Classification (NCBI taxonomy): domain Eukaryota; kingdom Metazoa; phylum Chordata; class Actinopteri; order Perciformes; family Stichaeidae; genus Leptoclinus; species Leptoclinus maculatus. Next base: position 536,215 of record JAVDOI010000103.1, on the reverse strand, counting down.
TTAAAAATACTTTAAAGCAAAATAGAGGAATACATTCTTTTTGTGAACGAAGAGAGGGTTGTGGAGATGAAATGCCTAAAATTTGGAGTTCGTAGGTCCAAGTTAAGGTGCCCGAAAACAGTAAATTGGTGCTAAATTCTCTTAAAGGGCCGGTAAATTTGAAACGGCCATAAAATCTGAGAAAAAGGTTGAAACTGCTTGAATTTTGCACCATGCATTCCCTGTGATGCCTTGATTCAGCATGCCAAGCAAGAAGTCTGTAGAACTTTGGTAAAGTTTTGGACCGTCCCTGTGCATCCGGTAACATAACCAAGGTGTCCACGTGGCGTCGTACGGTGATAGCTGATCCGTTTCCATGTTTTCCACTCAAAAAGCAAAAAAGGCCATTCGGGACTTAGCCCCACCCATTCCCATGTTTCCCATGATCAGCCCCACCCATTTCCATGTTTCCGACGAAAGTTGTACCCAAAAGGCATATAATCCATTCGGGACTTAGCCCCACCCATTCCCATGTTTCCCATGGTTACCCCCATCCATTTTTCCATGTGTCCGATGAAAGTTGTACCCAAAAGGCATATAATCCATTCGGGACTTAGCCCCACCCATTCCCATGTTTCCCATGATCAGCCCAACCCATTTCCATGTTTCCGATGAAAGTTGTACCCAAAAGGCATATAATCCATTCGGGACTTAGCCCCACCCATTCCCATGTTACCCATGGTTTCCATGATGAATAGCGCCCTCTATAGCATTTCGTAGTTGTTAACACTTGGCCCCCTCAATGGCATTTGGGTTCCCGGATGGCGCAATGGGAGTTAGTCCGTATGGCCAAAACATTTCCACCGTGCCCAAAAAGGGCCGTGTCCCCAGTACGGCCCATGTTAAAGTTGGGACATAAACCCCAAATTCCCTAGCCTGTGTTATTTGTAGCCTATAGTATCACTCTAAAACATATTTTACTGTACGATGCCTTCAGCCTGGAATCAACACCAGCCTGCCAGACAGGGTGTGAGCCATTTATTTAGGTTTTAGGAGCAGCATATCAGACAGGACATATTACGCAGCAGGATAAAGAGTCGTGAATTTCTACATTGAATAAAAGATACGAGGATATTTTGGGTTTGGTTGTCCTCCCCAAGGATATTTTAAGACTTTTTTTGACTTAAAGTATGCAATTTGACATCATTTTGGACCACTATTACGACCATAGATAACGCTGCAAAAGCTAAGAGACAAACTTTCTGTATGAATAGTTATTCCATTATTTACATGTGTCACAGGCTTTGTCTGACCGTTTGTTTCTTCTGGAAATGTGTGCCCTATAAAATCATACTGCTTCTTAAGCATGGTGCAAAAATACTGGCGCTGCACTGTTATGAATTGCCATAATGAGTCATCCAGAGAAACTGATATGAAGAGGTCAGAAAAGCATTATGAGCTCACAGCAGCTTGTGAGAACTGCTGGTGCGAAAAATAAACCATGGTACACCAGAGTGAAATGTAGAAGGGCCCACTTTGAGCAACAGCCAGATGAGTAGCAACTTTGTGTGGCTAATTTTCTGTAACTAGTGAAGCATTTAAGCATTGTTAAATTAGCAAGCTAGCTAGCAAACTCGACAACTGGCTAGTTAGCTAGCTTGCTAATTCCACTATGCTTAAATGCTTCACTAGTTACAGAAGATGGTCACAACAGCGGGCTGGTGGCCAGCAGCAGCGCTGGGTCTAACGGTCCCTCGGCCAAACTCCCTGCCTGCTCAGGAGAAAAATAAGCTACCTAGCTCAGTAGCTAGCCATCTGTCTCTGGAGCTAAGTCTGCTCTCTTCCAAGCAAGCTGCAACAACACTTAGCCACACAGACGCGTGTTGTCATTATAACAACTAACTCTTCAATAAACCACGGAAAACCGTATAATGTATTTCTATGGTCGCACCCCTTGTAGCTAGCAAAGCTCATTGTTAGTTGTTTTGTAACAACTAGCTATATGGTGGCTACAGGCCTAATTTTTTTACTCTTACTTTGAATATTCCCTTGGTGACCTTCTGATCTAATGCATGGAATCTGAGGATAAAACTCTCTTGCGCACAACACTATATATATATACACACTATAGGAAGAAAGGGTCATTATGTCACGGAACTCACATTTGTGCAACTTTAGTAAGTTAACCCGACACACTGCAACCTGTTGTCAAGCAACATAAGTTGCAGTTAGCTTAGCTAGCTAACTTACCATCACAAGTTTGATACCCTGCAGCTTGACCCGCAACGTGACCATGGCTAATATTTAGTTCAGACATGAATCCTTATCAACCGAGCTGCCTGACACGCTGTCAAAAAGTTAGCTTGCTAGTTTTTAGGTCCGAAGTTAGCTGTAGTAAAACTGTCTGTTGCCCCTGTTAAAGAGACGCATTTAGAGCTTAAACGGTGATCACGTGCAATACTAACGTCAATTCCCCATCTTTGTTCCTACATGTATATAAGGATGGTGCCAGTGCAGCTCATCTTCTGGCGGAGCGCACGCAACAAATCCTGAGCTACCAGATTACTCAAAGAATTGGAATTGCATCCAGTTAACTACTGTTTCTATGTTGTGTGTGCCACAAATACTATTTCAGCGACACGAGACCCTGGTGGTCGCCAGACCTCCATCCTGGTACGTTTCCACCTAAGGGGCGCCTTTATTCCCTGTCTGCTCCTGAAAGAGAGGCGATGGACAATTATATTAACAACTCCCTGGCTTCCGGTCTCATACACCCCTCGTCCTCTCTGCTGCATTGATTCAAACTATCCCTGGTGTCTGTCATACTGCTCCTGGGTCCTTACCACACCCGTTGTATGTTAATAACGTTAACGTAATAATGTTTTAAGAGGTGATTTAAAAACACTGACATATTTAGCTAACGTTTTCTCAACCGGCATGTTTTTCCAGAGTGTGGGGGCCCAGACTGGAAAGGCCTAGTAACCCTTAGTTACCAGCTGGGCTCTGTGAACAACCAGAGGGCCACTTTCAACATAGGGTGCCCAGGCTCATGGGGGGTTAGCAGAAGGGCAGAGGGGGAGGACGGGTCAGAAATAGTGGGCCAGTAAACTAAAATGGCTTTAATACCTGAGCCACCATAGCGAGGACGAGAAGAAGTTGAGATAGGTGTCCATTGTGGGTAGAGCATGGTGCTGTGAGACGGCAAAGAGTAATAGAGAATCATTCAGCAGGGCCCAGTCTGTCTCTGTGGCAAACAGAGCCGATGGAGGACACTCATTATGGGGAAATGGGGCCAGATGCATCTCTGCTTCATGTAGCTTACGGAGGTGAACTGCACAAAGAGTGTGATAAGGAGATGCTGAAGCAAAGGCTAAGAAAACCATTGATCCAGCATCCAGATGTACTGTGGAAAGTAAGAAATGGCAATGATCCGTTGCTAGAAACACGGCTAATGTCCCTAGCATTGTTAACACAAGCATGTGCTAGCATTAGCTTTCCAGTTAACAGCGTCACACCAGGAAGAAAAAGAGGTCATAGTGGAGGACTGATTGTCACTGGATAGAAGTGTTAGCACTGGTAGTCTCGTTAGCAGAGCAGGTAGAACAGTCAAAAGAAGAAGCAGAAATGCTAAATGCTAAGGCATCAGAATGAGTAGGGCCTGGGCGTCCTAAAGGTAATTGGGCAAAACCAGAATGTATAGCCATTAGGACCAGTCCAGAGCAGCTGCCTGAGGCATGATGGGCTTTAACTCTGAAGCTAGCAGCATATTGACGACAGTAATGCTAGGCTAGGCTCATTATGTATGTATGGACACAAATGCCTCCAGAGAAAGGCTCACGGTTAGCTGAAACAATGTTTCTGGCATCCCAGAATGGAAAAAACAGCACTATGATTTATTTATGTATCTATTCATTCCAAGCATTGTCTTATAGATTTTTTCCCACACTTTTCCATGCCTTTTCCGTCCCCAGGACATTACATGCATTTATATACAAGAGCATCTGTATAATACATTATACTATCAAGAAAAGTTTCCTGCATTTGTCATAATTGCAATTTGAATATACATCATGTAAAACCTTGATAAAAACTATCTAGAACTCTAAAACAAATAGGATTTCAGCCCCTCCCCACTCTGTACCTTTATTCTTCACTATGAAATATAATGATTAGAGCCCTTAATAAATCTATTTTTTTTGTATTCTTGTGCGAGTACTATACTTTTGAATATTATTTCCCATCGTAAATTCATAATATGTTAGTTAAATACACATATAAATACTTCTGTTCAATACAAGGGCTTGTAAATAGTTGTAGTTGTTTCTATTTTAAGAATATCAATGTTTGTATAATTTTTTAATAGTTGAAAAATGCTTCTATTTCTTAACTTCATTAGAAATGCTTGTGTCATTTCAATTTTCAAAAAATATATATTTGTTTTAAAAATATTTTTTTAACATACTTTATACTAAATTCTAGTTGAGTAATAATGTCTCGACTTGAGCATGTATTTTATGTAATCCTTCCGTTTTAGTAATTACTATTACCTGTCTAAGTTATTTACAAAGGCCGCAGACCAGGCCGAGCCTCAGAGCTCCCTGATGCTGATGGTGACCAAAAGAGTGGGGGATGGGCGAGGTTATGGTGGGGACGGTCAATGTCAGGTTCTGTGTGAAGTACCTTAAGTTTCATTTCTGACATTACACAAAACCTGATGTTTACCGTCCTCATGGGGACCATGGCCTGGCCCCACCCCCAGTCAGCACATGCTCTCGTGGAGAGGTGACTGACTGCCTCAGACTGTCGAGCGGCTCCACACACATGTAACCTGATGGGCTAGCTGTGGAACCTGGATGGAAATGGTAAGTTTTTAATTATTGTCCTAGCTCCTAATGTAACATAGTGCTGTTAAGTTTACTTTGATACTGTTGGTACATGTACTGCCATATAAAATGAGCTGTTGCAATGTGCTAGAACTTAACCGAGATGGACAGCTAATGTTAGCTAACACTAAGCTAGCATGTGCAGCTAGCAGCACATGTTCCAATGTCAAGTGAAACCGAGATGGACAGCTAATGTTAGCTAACACTAAGCTAGCATGTGCAGCTAGCAGCACATGCACATGTTCCAATGTCAAGTGAAACCGCAATCCTGGACAACTAATTACAGCCAACTACAAATGGATAATTTACACATCATGGGGCTTTTTTTACAGTCACAATATAGTGATATTTAGATATTTTTTCGAATTTATGTTTTATCATTATTTTCTTTTCCCACAGAACGTGAATATTATGCTCAACAAAGTGAGATATTTGACATATTGAGTCAAGGTCAACTTTTTAAATGTAGTATTTCTTCACATGTAAGCAGATATTGTAATTGAAATCGCCATTGGTATTGAAGTCGAATATTCAGCCTCATACTTTCAGAACAAAAGTAGATCTCGTTACTATAATGCAGCCTATAAGACCAGAAAATTACTTTTAATTTCAGTCAAAATGTAATAATAGCAGTTCAGGTGATATCTAAATGATTCATGTCACAATTTTAACTACACCAAATTCTACCACTGCAGCTTGAAATACAGAGTACTGTAACATGACTGAATGTGTCCCTTGTGCTTTCAGGAGGATGGAGCATGTTTTTCATCCACTGGTGGCAGCTCTAAATGCACAGGTGAGAGAGATGATTGTATATTGAGGTTTGTAGAAAGTATTTTGTAATACTGAATATTTCAGGGAGTCCATCCCAAACTGATCATACTCACAGGGTTTAGGTCATACAACTATTTAAAAAGAATCCAAACTCAAATGAAACACATTTTTTCCCATCAAAGATTGAAGATTGAATTAGTTCATCATAAACCATATTAACATTTCCATCCTCTGTTATATGTTTGCAGGTGCCGATGTGACAGATGGCTTTGACCCTGAACAGACCAACGAGGTAGGATATGTCATCTTCTTTGGGTTCTTAATTGACAGTTAACCTGCTCGACTGTGTATGTAGAACAGATATCAAAACAATACTAGAGTAATTAATTTATTACAGACAGACTACAGCTAGTTAATCACACATATTAGACTTCCATTGTTACCATAGTGTTTCCGACAGAATTAGATTATATTCTAAATATTCACTGGACTCTTGTCGTGATAGCAGAACGAACAGGTCAGTCTACAGGATGGGTAGAGTGAGGGGAAGTTGTCCACTACTTCATTGAAAACTGATGTTGTCTTTCTCTTGGATGGACAAAGAATAAAAATGCAAAAGTGACAAAATATACATGGGTGGCTGCCAATATACCTGGTATATATCTGTCTGATTCAAGTTTTCCAGCTGCGTAAAGTAAGAGAGTGTTGTGTCTGGCTGGTAATATCAGGTCCAACCCCTCTCAAATTTATTTGAAGAATATCAGCTTTTACCATCACACAGAAGATTTAGTCCCACACGTTTGACTAAACAGAGTCTGTTAAACTATCACCAGTTTGGGTTCTAAGTAGGCCTCAATGTGGACGAAGTACTGAATATTAAAGGGAGCAATTCAATTGTTTGTACTGCAGCCACTTATTGTTAATGTCTGATGTAATATAAGTTGTAGTATTTGTTGTTTGGTTGTGTATTGTTTTGTTATTTATTTAAAACAGTGTACACCTCAGCATGCAAGACACATTTCAGAAGAATAGAATCAAATCCCACAGAATGTGATTGTATTTGTTGCATAATGGCTGTTAATAAACCTGAGCAGCCTGCCCGAGTAAAGTCTATGTGAGAAACAACACTATTCTGATCAGTTAAATCAAATCTAATTGAGGCCTCGCATGCAACACCTTTTTTTTATTGTTTTTTGTGTGCAAATGACCACATTAAACTTTTTAAGAACAAGTTAATCCACTTTGAAAATATGATGCCCCTATCTTAAGTTTACTAAAGTTGTTCAGTGGCTAATGGGGCACCCCAGTGGCTCACCTGACAGAGCATGTATCATGTACAATAAGGCTAAAACTTAAACTTCGTTGTCTGTGTTTTGCAGGCTCAAAGTCGTGTTATGCGTCGCCTCCAGAAACTCAAAACACATCATGATGTGTGTGAGAAGCGCTACGAAACGTCGAACACAAAGAGGTTAAACGTCATGAGGGAGAGGACCTTGATTTTAAGTCGTAGCTGGAATGCAAAGGTTAGTTTTTTTTACCAGGGGGGAAGGTAGACTGGTAGGTAGACTGGTAGGTAGCTGGACTGGTAGGGAGGGAGGGAGGTAGGTAGACTGGTAGATAAATAGGTAGGTAGGTAGACTGGTAGGTAGGTAGACTGGTAGATAGACTGCTAGGTAGGTAGGGAGCACGTCCAAACATTACAAAAATGTTTTGCCATCTCTAGTTTTAGTCTATTGTTTTGTCTTGAAATGTATTATCGTTAAATGCTTGTGATTTTATAATGAAGAAAATCCAAGTCTAAACCTCTCTTTTTTTTAAGCTCAACAGACAAATGCTTGGAGACTCAAGTTCACTATCAAGTTCTGAGTACAGCGATGAGGTTGAGTATGTTCCTCAATCTGCTAAAGAAACAGAAAGAGACAGTTCAGCAGAAGATGTCAAACAGCACAGGGGTAAGACGAGAACAACGGTAACAACTTCAACCAACTCTCAGGAAGGAGATGTCCAAACATGTAAGTTCTACTTCCCTGGCTGCACATGACACCAACCAAGAAAGCACACACTGTCCAGTGACATTGCTAGCCTTAATCATTTGCATGCCTTTTACCTTGCCTGTATCATTTTTATTTCCAATCATTTTCCTTAATAGTTTCCTTAAAATACCACGAGTGTTCATTCTGTGGGCACCAACAGAATGTAGACACTATTTGATTGCATGTATAAAATATTTAGAAAGTCTGTTATTCTCAGTTTTGCTTGTGTTTTAATAGGTAGTTCGGATGAAAAGATGCTGCTGGTTGGGGAGGTCTCTGGTGAATCACACACAAAAAAAGGTAATCTCTTCAAAGTTTTTTCAGTTTCTCACCTAGGATCAAGTGCGGGAGGTATTTTTTGCAAGTTATACTTAGCAGATTCAGATTCTCTATCCAAAATATAAATAAACTAATAATCGTTAAGTAGTATGTAACTTAGTTAATAAGTGTATTAAGTAGTTAAAATGAGCTCCACCTTTACCAGCTTTAACATTAAAGTGAACAATACATTAATGCATCGATAATTATTATCCAATGATTTCAGGCTACCATAAATATATTTATGTCGATTCTGCATAGTGAGTATACTTTAACTTTCAATACTTAGAGGATATTTTGATGCTATCTCTCTGTGCGTTTCTATCACAAGCACGCACCTGGTTTTTGTGTGACAGGTTTTGAGACTAATGAAACACCATATTAAAGTAACTGGCATCATTACGTAAGGAAAAATAATTCACATCATCCAGTATATTGAATTCAGAATCATCTCTGTAAAGGACTCATTTGTTCAGGTCAGTAGATCTCTTCTAGTCCTAAGTTTTGTCACATAATGTCTTCTTGACTAAACGGACAATGTCCAGTTGTTTTAAATGAAATACTCCACTTGTGTCATGTAATACTGAAACTAGTGTTAGTGTTGGTAAACCTCGTCTTTGTTTATACTTCTGCAACTACCTTCTATATTTCTGCTGCTAGTTCTATTTCTTGTATTGCTGATACTGTTGCTTCAAATACTTGTTACTGCAACTACAGGTTGTTCTACTTGTATTTTGTGTACTGCTACAGTCAAGACCTGTTGTCATTATAGCTTCAGTACTTGCTGGTTTTTGAATAACATTAAATTACTGTCTCATTTTATTCAGGGTCATCACAAACAAAAAGACAGAAGTGGACCGAAGATGAAATCCAGGCTGTGGAAAAAACACTAATGGACCACATCAGCTGTGGGAAGGTTCCTGGGAAAGCCCGATGTCTGGAATGCATTCAGACGTCACCACTAGCCCTTAAAGAGAGGAGTTGGGAGGGAGTGAAGTTTTACATGAAAAAACGAATTGATACATTAAAGCGAAAGTCCTTGAAAGAAAGGTAAGCTTTTACATTTGTGCACTATTGTGTTCAGATGGAAGACTACAGGTACAATCTTTGCTGGATATTTATGACCTTCTGTTGCTGGACGTTGTTTAATATTGTCAAACAATATTCTCGTGCCTGTTCTCTTTGACATACCTCTTATTCTTTGTTAAATATTTGAATGTTTTTATTTGCATTATTATGCGCATTACTATATTTTGTGATACACAAACATACATTTTTGTTGTATTTTTATTTAAAACCATGTCACTACACTGAAAATGTAAATAGTCTACATTGCAGTGCACTTGTATTGATTGCAATTAACAGTTTGTTGTGAGGCACTGAAAGGTTTTGAATCTAAAACAGTAAGTGTTAAAAAAGTATTGTAGTAGTCAAGTTCAGTATTTGTTTTTTGCAAGTAAAATACTATTTTGAAATATTAATGCTGAGCGCATTGCAGTTGTGATACTGTGATATTCAGCTCCATTATTTGTAGTGGTGTTTTTTTCAACTAAAATACAAAGTACTGAATATCACAGTATCACAACTGTAATGCTTTGAACTGTAATATTCAGTGCAGTATATCTGAAAGATGCACAGAACTTAAAGTAAATAAAGCTGTGAAGTTTGAACATTTATATTGAGTGGAGTTCAATATGCACAAATGATGAGTGAATATACAAATGCAATATAAAATTAATTAACAAAATATAATACAGAAACAACTCTATATATAAGGCTCCTTAGTGTTTCTAAAAACTTACCCTCCATTGAATACCTTATATAGGCTTGTAAATGTAAGACACATTTTTAACAGTGTCCCCTGGTGGTGGTTTGTATTATGACATAATAGGACCGTCCCCGCTGGGATAGAAAAACCAGACAAAAATTCAGTTTTTAAAATTTGAGAAATCTTGATACATGAGTAGATATTCTGGTTCCCAGGACCCCAAACAAATTTATGTGATCAAAAGTATGCCATTATTCCATTAAATAAATGAGGTCCCCACGCGTAACCTCTACACTGACGTCCCCACCATGTAGCAAAAACGTGTATGTGTGTGTGTGTGTGTGTGTGTGTGTGTGTGTGTGTGTGTGTGTGTGTGTGTGTGTGTGTGTGTGTGTGTGTGTGTGTGTGTGTGTGTGTGTGTGTGTGTGTGTGTGTGTGTGTGTGTGTGTGTGTGTGTGTGTGTGTGTGTGTGTGTGTGTGTGTGTGTGTGTGTGTGTGTGTGTGTGTGTGTGTGTGTGTGTGTGTGTGTGTGTGTGTGTGTGTGTGTGTGTGTGTGTGTGTGTGTGTGTGTGTGTGTGTGTGTGTGTGTGTGTGTGTGTGTGTGTGTGTGTGTGTGTGTGTGTGTGTGTGTGTGTGTGTGTGTGTGTGTGTGTGTGTGTGTGTGTGTGTGTGTGTGTGTGTGTGTGTGTGTGTGTGTGTGTGTGTGTGTGTGTGTGTGTGTGTGTGTGTGTGTGTGTGTGTGTGTGTGTGTGTGTGTGTGTGTGTGTGTGTGTGTGTGTGTGTGTGTGTGTGTGTGTGTGTGTGTGTGTGTGTGTGTGTGTGTGTGTGTGTGTGTGTGTGTGTGTGTGTGTGTGTGTGTGTGTGTGTGTGTGTGTGTGTGTGTGTGTGTGTGTATCAGTCCTTTATGTTGAGCGTTGACCTCAGCTCTGAGCTGCAGAAGGTACTCAGCCACCTACACACACACAGACTTGTGAGGACATATCGTGTGTGTGAACCAGAGCTGCACTGGACCTGAACACATCACAGACCGTCTGATGCTGCTTTTCTCTCTGTGTTCATTTTTTATTTTTTTTTTCTTTAATTTAAATTTAAATATTTACTTTCATTTGTTGTCTTATTTGGTATTGTTTAATGATCTTGTTTTTGTTCAATGTTTTGTCTAATTGTGCTCGTATTGTATGATTGTCGTTGACCTTAACGAGATGGTTCATCTCAGGATTTATTCCTAATAAATCATTTCCATAAACTGTTCAAACATCTAAGACAAACAGGAGTAGTTGACGATGTGTCCACTAGATGGAGCACTTCATCCATCAGCATGTGCAGAGAAACAGAAACAGGTTTTATTGATCTTTCTTGACTGGAACTCTTCTGGACTCACAGATCAAACCTAAAGAACTCTCTCGTCTAAAAGATCATAAACTTTCCAACAAAAGCATTTTTCAGGAGGAATTTTTGTAAAAAAAATAAAGTGTCTGAAACGATGACGGTGACATCTGAAATGTCTCCAAAGTGGAACCATAAAGAACACGAACATACAAGTCAGTCAGGGGACATGTTGGGGGCCAATAGAGGTCAAATCCACATCTGTCAAATACTCAAATATGTTTGAGTTACAAATGATCATAATTAAGTAAAAATGGACAGATCACATGAAACAAAACTAACTACAAATAAAAACAATCAGACGACTCATAATACGACACAAATCAATGAAGTCGGATTCATTTATGAAACACGTTTCATGAGAAAACATCTAAAGACAAAAGAAACACTTTATTCATGTTATTTTACGTGGAGAAAATAACATGAATAAAGTTTATTTTTACTAAATGAACCAGAACTTGAAGATGTTGGATCGCTAATGAGAATAAATATGAAGCAAACGTTAATTTTTAAACTAAAAATAAATCTGGACGTTTCAATACAATTACAAAGAGTCATGAATATCTAATCCAGTGGTTATAACGGAGGGACAGCTGGTCACACGGCTCCACTTCCTGTCTCGGCCCTCGTGGACTTCAGCTCCTGCTGGTCGGTGGTTTGAGTCCCCGACGACGCCGCGTTCTCGCTGTCGTCCGGCTCCCCGCAGCGCAGCGCCCGGGGCAGCGCGTCGCAGAGCGCCCTCCGGAACATGGAGCTGGAGAAGACGTAGACCACGGGGTCCAGCGCCGAGTTCAGGAAGTTCAGCCCCAGGGACACGATGGTGAGCTGGGTGAAGGTGTAGAAGGAGGCGCAGTCCCACGGCCGGTACGAGCGGATCACCCACACCCCGACGGTCGCCACCGTGGTGGGCAGGAAGCACACGGTGAACACCACCACGATGGCGACGCACACCCGCATGGCCTTCCGCACCTTCTCCGGTTTCCCCATCTGCCGGCGCCTCAGGAAGCCAGAGATCCGGACGGAGCAGAACAGCAACATGGCCGTCGGGAAGACGAACTCCAGCACCGTCAGGACGCGGTGCGTGCCGACCAGGACCACGATGGCCCGCGATGCCTCTTTGTAGGAGGTGAAGAAGAAGCACTGGGTCCCGTCGCCGGCGCCCTTGATGTGGCTGTAGGCCAGCATGGGGAGCCGAGGAGCGGCGACCAGCAGCCAGACGAACGTCGACACCAGCGCGGCCTGACGCTGGGTCAGCCGGTTGAAGCGGTGGTGAGGGTGGACCACCTGGAGCCAGAGGACAGGAAGTCTATTACGTCACTTTAAACTTATTGGTGATACGACCAAAGAAAACGTAAACATGATGTGGTATTGGATCGTTCTCTTCAGGAGAAGCTCTGGTTCTCTCTGGTTCTAGCTTCTCTTCAGCGGCTCCCTGTTGGTTTCACAAGAGATTTGAACATTTTACTGATCACGTTTAAAGCTCGTCTGGATCTGGCCCCAACATATGTAGAGGACATGTTGACCCCCTATGATCCTTTCTTTTCTTTGTATTGTATTTTATTACATTGTATTTATATTTTAATTGTATTTACATCTCATTTTAAATGAATCGTATTTATTTCATTGTATGGATTGTTTTATTGTCTTATCTATTGTTCTGTTTTATCCGGGTTTAAATGTAATCTTGGTCGTTCTTGCTTCGTTGGGCCTCACTGATGAGCTTTCTGTTCATTTATTTCTTTAAAGCACTTTGTAAACTCTGTTTTTAAAGGTGCTACATAAATAGTTATTATTATTGCACCATTAGTTTGGGTATATTTTTGACGTGTAAAATCTTTAAATCCTGTGTAGATTCGTCGTGACATCCTCACAGGCGGTCCTCACCTTGAAGTAGCGGTAGATGGCGACCACCGTCATGAGCGCGATGCTGGCCGAGCGGTTGGAGAACATCAGGAAGAGGTTGATCCGGCACAGACCGTCTCCGAACACCCAGTGGCCCCTGAGCAAGGCGTCGATCCTCAGCGGCAGACTCACCAGAGCCAGGAAGTCTGCGATGACCAGGTTGAAGAGGAACAGGTTGTTGGGGTTCCAGGTCTTCAGCTTGAAGCAGAAGATCCACAGAGCCACCACGTTTCCCAGCAGCCCCAGCACCACGTCCACGGTGAGCACCGGGGGCAGAATCAGGCCCTCCAGCTGGATACCGACGGGGGGGCAGCCGGGCGGGGGGGTGGTCAGGTTCAACATGGAGGAGGTGGTGTTGTAACCGGAGAACATTTTATATTGTGTATCTCTTCTAACTGATGAATCAGGAGAGAAATGAACAGCTGAAAGAGGAAAGAGTTGAGATTCAGGAAACTTCTCCTCTTCCTCTTTTCAACTTCTTCCTCTTCTGTAGAATGAAACCTGTTAAACACACTTTACTTTGTGTTCACTTTGACTTCATAACGTGGAGCGACACGAGTTTAATATCTTTAAAACATTTAAAACAGATACATCTTAATGAAATATTTATACTCTAAACATCGTAAAATAAACTTGAAAGTATATAAACTTACAAATTAAATATATTTGTAATAGAAAAAAATGAGGAAAACATTAAATAAAATACTATTTAACTACATCAACCAAACTAATGCTGTAAAAACACGTTTTAAAATAAGTAAACTGTGAAACTTTTAAAGAGTTGCCTATTGAATACAAAAGTAACAAACACACACATATATATACATTTATATATAAAATCTACATTAATAAAAGTGACTTATTCTAATATCCAGAACTCACCAGTCAGCCTTGAAGAGTTGATGAACTGCTGTCGGTGTATTTATGTCTCTGAAGGAGGATGTTCCTGTGTGGTCGTCTTCATCACGACGTCATCATCATGTTACAACACTAGTAGTACAAGTACACACCAGTACAAGTACACACAGTGAGGTGACGCGTGACATCAGGAACATTTCACAATAATGTACCGAATATAAAACACGAGTTTCATTCAACAGAAAATCATCTCATCAGAACAATAAATGATCAATTGTGTTCGTCACTGAACATCGTGTTTAATAATGAACCAACTTCTGTTATTTATTCTAATACATAAAATGTATCAAAATATATGTGTATATACATATATAATATATATGTATTATATATATAATATATATATACATATACATATATATATATATATATAATATATATGTAATATATATATACATATACATATATATATATATATATATACATATACATATATATATATATATATACATATATAATATATATGTATTATATATATAATATATATATATATATATATATATATATATCCAAATGGAACTTTATTAATGTTGGAATCACAACTTGAAAATCAATATTTAAACGAGAGAAACTGTTTATGGTGTTTTATTCTGTAAATCTTATATTTTGAGGCAGAAATGTGGATTTTTATTTGCTTGATTGTTCATTTTATTTTTTTTAAACAATATATTTCTGGCAGTAATAAAGAGTTTCCAATGAGTATTTGAGAATGTGTGAGGTAACCTGAGGAACTGAAGGGGTAAGGGAGGGGTGAGGAAGAGGAAGAGGAAGCTGCTGTTGTTTAACCGGAGCTTCTTCTTGAGTAACACGCTTCATTACATGTCCTCAGTTACTCTTCTGTCTAGAGACTGAACACTTAAACATCCTGTAGACCGAGCCGCTGAGACATGAAGGATAATGGTTTTAATATGTGATATGATATCACTCCTCTGTGTTTCTGGGTCGATGGCGGGTCACTTCCTGTCTCTCTCTTTCGTCTCCGATGCGTCATCGCTGAGACTCTGCAGGTCAAACGCTCATCGACATCGAGTTTCCTTTCTGGGTACAAATGAACAAATGATGGAAGTTTTGAAATCACAGGATTACCGTTGTTGCCTTAATATGTGACGCATCAGCATTTTACAGAGTGTCTAAGTCCATTAGAACATCCTGAGGAGAAGTGCCATATGAAATAAGTTGATTTGATTTTTCATCTATTTTATATTCATCAAAATACTTTCATGAGGACTCGAGAATGATAACCCAAAAGCAGTGAGACGGGAACAGTTAATGGTCCAAACAAATACAACCAAACGGTTACAGATGAAGACAACAAGTCCAAACAGAAGGTGTGATGTTTGAAACACACAGGCCCAGGTATACAATGCACGGCCTGCCACTGTTCAGAGGGGATTTCATCATCTCAAAGTGAATGTTTTTATATATATATATATATATATATACTAACGCTAACAGCGTTAACAACAGCTAACAGCGCTAACAGTGTTTACCTGAGGGAACTAGAGGGTGCTGCTACGTTTCCATGATGACTCTCACGTTATGTCGAAGCACCTTTCCCCATTCGTTAGCTAACTCACCTCATGACGGTAAAAGGTGTATTTCTATCTGCACATGACGTCGTGATACAGTCTGAGCGATCAGCCCTGATTTATTTCTCATTTGTTTCCATGTAACGTTTCCAGCTTGAATATTAAATATCATACATTTATGTTGCTTTTCGTTCTGCTGATAGGAGACACGCTACCTGAGTGTTTGTGATTCCAGGTGAGTCCAGAATCCAGACACAAGGAGACAGAGTGAAGACATCACATCAGCTTTCTGCTCAGCTTCTCATTTATTGTCACCGTACAGCAGATAATGATTCACATCAGGGTTTCAAACCTCCACCAAACTACTAACTGTCCTGGACTGAAACATGGTTTTATACTTTATGCTCCACGTGTTCCTCTTTTGAAATGGTTTCAGCAGTTACTGCTGTGATTTACACTTCATCTTGTTCTATCAATGTGTTTCCATTTAAAGATTATGAGCCATTCTGAGATGGTAACAAACTTTAAAACCATCAGCTGGTTTCTTGTGCTGTTGATCAGTTTCAGGAACATAAGACCTAAGATTACATGTTTAATGAGAGAAAGAAATCACAAGAGATCAGCTGATGTTCTGCTGTACGTTGGTCCTGATCTATTGCACAGGACGGATCTTCATGCTGATGGTCTTCAGGGAGTAGTCATTACCCTTCCAAGTAGCCCACGACACTCCAACAGCATTGACAGTGCTGTCAGCCCCCCAACGATAAACCCCGTTGGGGTTTGTATTGTGACAGTTCTTGTACCAGAACGCCCCAAGGTAATGTCTGGCACAGTTCAGCCCATGCTCGTCCTGGTCTTTGTCAAGGGTGGTGAACTTCTGTCCGTTGTGATGACTCAGGGCGTCTCCTACAGAAAACACATACAAGAACCACAGTGTTTGTAAATCAGCATTAACTCTAAATATCAGAGACCAGAGACACAGTGGAGGAAACAGTTTGCATTGTTTTGTGTACTGGGCTAACAGCTAACAGAACTACCAGGTCACACACTGTTGAGTACATCGCCACCACTCAGCCACTGCTATGCGAGCATGCAGTTTGGTAAGTTACATTTTTTGTTTTGATCAAGATTGTGTGACGTGTCTTATACGATAGCGCCCTAATCATCTCGCTGGGGAGCCGTGAAGTTGCCAACAATGAGAGTTGAAATTACCAACTGAGCAACACTGGAAACTATCATCTAAACCAGAGGTCTTCAACAGGGGGTCCGCGCAGGTACTGCAGGGGGTCTGCGAAAAATAAGACCTTTTTTTTTTCCAAACATGAATCTGTCCATTATTGTAATAGTTCAGTATTGTATGCAAGATAACAGCTATGTTTATGCATGACAGTGGCACTAATAGGCCATCACTCATTTTCGTTTCCAGATTTATGTTTAAAATAAAAACGTCTCTTTGAACAGCTTGTGTTCATGATTATCATGTGATTAACAGACTGTTGATATTGTCATTGGTATCAGTTGACAAGGTGTGTTTATAAATGGCAGTGGCACGGCCAGTCACGCTGATCCGGTTTGAAGCTGAAGGTAAAAACAGAGACAGGATTATAAAGTATTATATATTATATTATATTTGATATAAAAATATACACCCACAAAAATAGATGGGCCGACCGATTCTTTCACAGAATACGTTCCTTTGAGTTGATACGTGTTAGCCAGGCAGCAAGCTCCAGTTCTGAAAATTAAGCCATTACGGAAGTGCCTTCAACTCACATTACCTATACTGGCCATCAGGGCCTGGGGGAACCTGGGCCAGCAGTAAACACATTTATTATTTTCATAGTCATAATTTCTCTATATGTAACAAAATGCTCTCATCATCATCCACTGCCGTAAAGTAAAGAAGTGCTGCAACACCGGCAGGTTGAGCTGCACCAACGATCGAGTTCAGTAAAGACCAGGATCAGGTTTTTGATGAGGATTTCATTTGCTGATACCGATCCGATCGAGTCCAGAGATCTCTGAACACTAAAGCTGGCACAGCTCTCACCTTCTCTTCTCCCTCCCATCTGTCTTTTTAAATCGCACAAACATTTCCCAGTAATGATTCATACCCTGTATTGTGTACTCAGCCAAATACAAACATTTGAATATCAATTCATGCGTGCTGCTCGATACTTTTAGGATCCGTCTGCATAACATTTGCAGGTGATTCTAGAGAGGAAACTCTTTTCAGACCGTCGACAGTCATTTTTTATATTCTATAATGCTCTAATCTCTCAGCATGCGTCTTCAGAAAATGTTTAAAGTTACATCCTCTGTGACGCGTGTGTGCATGTGCTTATGTGTGTGTGTGTGTGTGTGTGTGTGTGTGTGTGTGTGGTGGGTATCAGCATGGATTAGTGAGTAAAGGTAAGCGTGTCTCTCTCTCTCTGTCGAGGCGGATTTCCATCCCTCTCCTTCTTCACTCCGGTCACTATCGCCGACCTCTCTTGATCCGCTGCCGCCTCATCTCATCGCGTCTCGTCCCCACCCCACCCCTCCACCCCCCCACCCCGCCTCATGGCGCCCTAACACTTGTGTTTGTTTGTTTGTGTGTGTGTGGTTGTTGTTGTCGTTTTTTCTGTCTCGGATCGTCGTGCGATGCCATTCCTCCCAAAGGACGCTGAACGATTCGATGGGTTGTCTCTCCTCTACTGGTAAGCTGATTCCCTCTTTCTTCCTTCCTTCCTTCCTTCCCTCCCTCCTTCCTTCCTTCCTTCCTTCCTTCCTTCCTTCCCTCCCTCCCTCCTTCCTTCCTTCCTTCCTTCCTTCCCTCCCTCCTTCCCTCCTTCCTTCCTTCCTTCCTTCCTTCCTTCCCTCCCTCCCTCCCTCCCTCCCTCCTTCCTTCCTTCCTTCCTTCCTTCCTTTTATAAAAAAAGAAGAAAACTTGTCTCCTTTAAGGGTTTACAGCGTTTGTTTTTCTCTTGCTGCTGCAGCAGTAGTTCATGTGGGTCACAGACTTCAGAGGTGAAATAGGTTTACAGGCTGTTTACCGGCAGATGCCTCTGAGTTTAAGTCCACATGCTTGTGGTTCTGGGTCACGCGTGTAAGAGCTGCTTTAAAGGGAGATACCAACAGTTTTTAATAACAACAGCACATTCGGTCCTGTTCCGTCTCTGAGACTTTCTACTATTCAAAGGGACATTTTGTTCTTTTTTACTGTATTCATTATTCGTATAGTGATTTATATTTATATTCATTTTATACCATGATCCTGCACTACTGTTCAGTTTGTTTAGTTTACCTAGTTGTTCATTTGATACCATTCTAATTCATCGTATATACTGTGCATTTTTATTTTTATTCTATTTTATCTTATTTTTTATTCTATTTCTTCAATTCAATATCTGCTCTGCTATTTTATTGTACTGTATATATTGTGCATTTCCATACTTCATATTTTATTCTACTCTGTAACTTGCTGCTGCTACAAACAAATTTCCCCCTGGGGATAAATAAAGTTTATATCTATCTATATCTATCTATCTATCATATTTAAGCTTCACCATGAAGTGAATGTTTCTGTTGTCGGGTAAAAATCTTGTATCTCCAAACTGTAAAAAATGTCTTAATTCACGCAAAGTTTTAGACATTATTGCAAGAGATTTACTGGAAAATACAGATTTTTCTGATTGTGTCCAGAAGCGCTGGAACAGTTAGTCGAATAATAAATAAGTTAATCCACAGTGGTGATATATAGTAATATGTTATAATAATTGACTAATCATTTCACTTAATTATCAAGTAAAAATGTCAAACAGATTCTTGTAAGGGTGTTTTTAGAAAGTTAACAGGGAACAAGAAGCAATTTGAAAATGTCACATGACCCTTCTGGTCCCAAACAACACAGGACTTTTATTTAAGGGACTGACGCTTGAACCTTTGAAACCAAAAGTTGAGTAATTTTTACAGACGACATTATAACATGTGATGCTACTCCAATGACGTAATTTTTTACGTTAGAAGCGTTCTTATTTTAAGGCGAACCACAATGTTTTTTCTAACCCCAACTGAGTGGTTTTACTGCTTGAAGATAACCGCCTCGGTTTCTCAACGTTAACCACATGTTACAACGTTAACTGAGACTATTTCACAACATTAACCACGTTAGAATGTTAACTGCGACCGTTTAACAACATTAAGCATGTGTTACAATGTTAACTGGGTTAGGGTTAACTGTCACCATTTCACGTTATCCACGTGTTACAACGTTACTCGCCTCTGTTTCACAACGTTATCCACGAGTTACGTTACTCGCCTCTGTTTCACAACGTTATCCACGTGTTACAACGTTACTCGCCTCTGTTTCACAACGTTATCCACGAGTTACGTTACTCGCCTCTGTTTCACAACGTTATCCACGTGTTACAACGTTACTCGCCTCTGTTTCACAACGTTATCCACGTGTTACAACGTTACTCGCCTCTGTTTCACAACGTTATCCACGTGTTACAACGTTACTCGCCTCTGTTTCACAACGTTATCCACGTGTTACAACGTTACTCGCCTGTTTCACAACGTTATCCACGAGTTACGTTACTCGCCTCTGCTTCACAACGTTATCCACGTGTTACAACGTTACTCGCCTCTGCTTCACAACGTTATCCACGTGTTACAACGTTACTCGCCTCTGTTTCACAACGTTATCCACGTGTTACAACGTTACTCGCCTCTGCTTCACAACGTTATCCACGTGTTACAACGTTACTCGCCTCTGTTTCACAACGTTATCCACGTGTTACAACGTTACTCGCCTCTGCTTCACAACGTTATCCACGTGTTACAACGTTACTCGCCTGTTTCACAACGTTATCCACGTGTTACAACGTTACTCGCCTCTGTTTCACAACGTTATCCACGAGTTACGTTACTCGCCTCTGCTTCACAACGTTATCCACGTGTTACAACGTTACTCGCCTCTGTTTCACAACGTTATCCACGTGCTAACCTTTGACAGGATACAAACCAAAAGGCTGCTCAAGCGGTTAAATATGACGAGTACACGGATGAGATCACATTGAACCGCTTCTACAAACCCCATGAGCTAGCTAATGTTAATTGAGGTTAGCTATCTATGCTAATGTTTAGCATTTTGTTTCTACTACTGTTGTTGTGCTAACGTTAATGTTAACGTTAACTTACTCATAAGGTTAGTAAAGTTATTTGCTGCTTAATGTTAAGTTACCTCACTTTATAAGTTACAGATATATAGTAATATTACGGTTCTAGTGTTTACCTTGGTGTTACTGGTTGACGTGATAGTAGTAGTAGTAGTACTAGGCTACTTTATTTATCAACGTTAAAAAACAATACACTGCATTATGTAATACAATGGCACGTAAACATTATTCATTGATAAGGAAGCACGATAAACACTCAACCTAACGCGTGACAACCCGAGCCTGGAGTTCTGCAGCAGGATGTTATTAGAAGAATTACCAAAAATGGAGATGAGAACAGCTCTGAATGTGATTTTGTCTTGCTCAAAACAAACTATAACTTATGGAAATCCTTACGGTAATGTGGATACAGTCATGTAAGACAATGTCTGTTTGGAAACGTATATGATCATTGCTACCTGATAGGGAATGACTCCTAATGAAGCTGAATGACTGATCCTGTTTGAAGTGAAGCAGCTGATAATCTGTCAGCATATGGATCCATCCGCATCACTCATCTCTATGAAAATATCTGCTGCGCCGTCTCCTCTCTCTTCTTTTCTGGGGCGTCTTCTTTTTTTATTTGACACTTGAACATACGGAGAGGGAAAGCAAACGGACACAAGGATATTAAATATGTAAACGCCAAACTATTCTCTTCAGAGGAGGCACTTCTTCAGGGTCCGCTTAACAAAAAATGCATTGAAATACAAAATTTACGAACATAAAATGATCTTGTTCATTGGAAATAATTTGCAACTGCTTGTTGAGTTTGTATGTTTGATGTTTGGGTCTGATGAAACCCTTAGAAACAGATAAAACATGAAAGTTATGCTAAGAACACTTATTAAATCCCCTCCACTGATCTCGACACTCAGATGCGACACAAAGACTCGCTATCAATAAACCATTATTTCTATATATTTATACTATTTAGGTCAAGCGGCAAAGTCTGTACTTTGATGAAGACAGGGAGATGTGGTTAAAAGTAATAAGTGGACCTTTAGCCAACATTATTATTATATTGCTGTTTCAAGGTCAAGAATCATCGTCCACACATTCTTTTTTGTTCATATTTTTCTTTCATTATCAGTTTCATTTCACCGTAAACATTTTGTTTTGCAGGTTAAACGTGGATAATTAAAGCTGCTTTAATCAGTATTTTCTCAGAGTTGGTGGAGACCAAAACTGAGCTAAAACATAGAGAATATTGGACTCTCATTCATCAGGTGGACACAAACACAAAGACTTCTAATTACTCATCATGTAATTATAAATAATTAATAAACAAATGTTCTGAAGTGCGGCCCGGTCACTAAATATTCTGTCTCCAGTAACATAACGTAATAAAATCATGAAGTAGAATATCTGTACAATCAGGTACCTGAATGCACCGTTGATGATTTAATTTGTTCCATTATCATCATGAAACAGCAAAGACAAACCTGCTCCAGTGAAAAATAATAACTCTACTTTTTTTATTTACATGCTGATGCTTTATTTTACTTTACAATTGTATCTCCACATTGAAGAGCATTTTGTGGATTTTTGACAAAATTAAAAAAGTTACTAGTTTGGCAGCGACAGAATCTTTCTCTTCTTTTACAAATAACTAGTGAAACTTTTTAATTGAATTTTTTTTAATCTGCTGAATGCACAACATTGTCCTTTATCTAAATAATAATACAAATATTGAGAAATATAATATAATAATTTGTTTTAATAATATTTCTATAAATATATGTATTTGTTTATTTATTGTTGCAGCTCAAGGTTTGATTTAGCCACACACACACCCTTTTTTTAATAATTCTTCTTCTGCAGCGTATTTCTGAAAACAGAGACTGGCCCGGTGTCTCTGCAGTGGTGTCACTGTGTTACTGTGTGTGACGTTAATCACTTGCGGCAGGTGATGCAGATTAGCAGGTATTAAGTGCTCAGTTTAATTGCCCCCTCGTGTCCCAACAGGAAGCGGTTGCACGTTGGCTGACTGTTGTCATCTGTTTGTGGGGCTCAGAGAGCTGCTGCTGCTTTCAGGTTATTCATGTTAAAAAAACGGCATTTGTTTTAATAGAACAAGAAAAAAAAACACAACCAGGGACACTGATGAGTTGATCAGGGCTGAAGGATTCCAGACCGGTCGAGTAAAGAAGTCTCAGTTCCTAGTATCCAGTCTGTGGGAGTCAGTCGGGTCTAAATGTAATCAGGTCTGGTAGGGTCCCTTTTTTCTTAGTCTCAGGTCTGTGGTTGTGAATATTAGTAATTTGGCATTTTGCCTTCATTTGACAGAGGAGGCTTTAGAAATGGGGGGAGAGAAGGGTGTGACGTACATCATAGGTCCTAAGAACCCAGGACATTGCAACCACTCGGCCACCAAAGTGTCATAAACCCGATCTCATTATCCTCTGGTCTATTTCAGACCGGGTCTTACAGGGATCAGCTCCCCTTTGGACTGGGTCTCCTTGGGTTCAGGTTCAAGTGGGTTTGAGCGTGGACTCATTTCTAAAGTCTGGACCATTGAAGACCTTCAGCCATGTTGTGGCTCTCTAGACTGAACACCAAGACATACCGCGATCCGATTTATGATCCGACCATCGACCATGTTGAATTTCACGTGAACGTCATCCAGATATGAGACACTTTTGTAACATCGGTTTTGAGGGGGAAACTGTTTGCTGATCAAGAACGTTTGAGCGTATGATGACCTTTAATGAAATGAGGTGATCAATGCAACATAAATCAGGCATCTTATTTCAGAAGCCTCAAGACCTTCTTGAAGGCTTATCTAGTGACATATATATTCAAATAATATATTTGGCTTGTGTGCTTGGACGGATGATGTTATTATTTCACACTAAGCCCCTCCACAGGGATCAGAGTGACCTCTGCTTCCCCATGGAATCTTTATTTATCCAATTCTCCGTACATTATCCCTTACATAACGTATAGTATATGTAACCGGGTCCTGATGGGACCAGCACCACCTCACAAACCAAGATCACATCAGAGCACTCAATCCTGAACGCAGGTCCATGTTTGTCTCTGCTGGCTACAAGACGCTTTGGAGATTCAGGATCCAAGTTCAGCACATAAAGATGGGTCCGTCAGAGATGCCTAGTTCAAGGAATTGATGTGTATATAGCAAGCAGTTATACATTTAGATTCAGCACAAAAGGATCTTTGAGAATTTGAGCAGCAACAAGGACTCTGACGGGGAAATGAATGCATGCGCGGACATTAAATCTGTAATGGCTCAGCAGAGAAACAGGTTTGAACGCAGACAATGAGAACGGGCAAACTTATCTAAAAAGGGTCAGAACGAGGGGCGGAAGTCCCGATGGTCGGACAGGACGGATGGCTGGAAAGTTATCGGAAGCACAACAGACAATCTGGAAAATAGAGAATGGGAATGGGCCGGTAAACAGTACACCTCTAGTCTGATATCGTTGAGTATGATTTTATAAGCCAACACATTCTCATGTATCTCATGCTCTGGTTTGCCTGCCATCATCTGACCCCCCACTCCTCCATTGGCCAGTATATATACTGGTACGTTCCCATTCATTCTCTGCCAGATCGTCTAATGTGCTTGCCCGTCTGATCCCTGCCTGCCTTTTGGACTTCTGCCTCTTAGTCTGATCCCTAATTGATTTAGGAGTTCTCTTTCTCTTTCTAGTATTTTACTTCTTCCTGTTTCAGACCATAAGCACGACTGAGTTTTTACCTGGTCGTGCTTTTGGCTCCAAACCTGGTTATACAGAGCCGGTACCATATGGTAGTGTATTTAGTTTTCTTAAACAAAGCTCAAACCTGCACTGGACCGGTGCAGTTTTGGAGCACATCCATTAAAACAGGTGATACAAATAGCCCAGATAACTGAAAGTATTTGGCAAAGACACATTTCTGTTGAGCAGAAGTCTTTACGTCAATAGAGTCTTCTCAAAGTAAAAAGTCTTCTGAAGCACTTAGCAAGTCATGATGCAAATCTTTCAGGTCCGTCACCATTAAATCGTCATTTACATGATCGGGACCAGATCCTTCCAATGCAGAGCCCAACAGGAAACTTTGTTTGCGTTCAACATATCAACTTCATAAGGTGATAATGTGTCAATAATGGCTATACAAGTTTGTTGTACTGCTTTAAGGTGGCCTAAAGAATCATATAATACTGCTTTCTGAACTGGGACTTTTCAAGTCTCCCATCTGTCACTTGTAATTGTTCAGTGGTTTTACCAGGTCACAACTTTTCACAACTCTTCAAGTGTGCGATGCCGGGATTCTGCAAACCTAGTTTGTCGCCATTGCTTGCTTTTTCTTTGATTGCCAATTTCTATGCCTGCCTATAACTTGGTGGGTGCATTCTCCTGGATGCCTCCATTTAGAGGTTTCCTTGGCACTTCTAACTGGCAAGAGCCCCTGAGATGGACCCAGAAAACGCTGGAGGGACCACATAGTGTATGTACTGTGTTGAAGTGGAAGCTGAAGTCTCAGGAGTAAAGATCCTAAAACGTCTACTCGTGAAACCAAACGTTAAATTCTGTTACAATAGATATAGGTACATTCTAGCTGGAAGGTAGGGTTTGTAAGTTGTTAAAACAAGTTGTAAAAGGTTTGTCAAAATTCTGCACTTTGCCTTTTTTTACTTTTAGCATCTCTTTATAGTGAAACTTAAAGTTTGGGGTTGTGTTTGTTGTTGTCAGGGTGGGGGATGGAGGGGAATCAAATTATCCTTAGGGCCCCAAAAACCTGTGAAGTCATGTCTGTCCACGACAATAGATGCTGTCTCTACACAAACCCTGTGACACACACACACACACACACACACACACGTGCGTAAGCATCTGAAACAATCTCTGCTCTGGCGGAGAGCTGAGCCTTCGGGACAGAACCAGCAGACAGCAGCACCACGTTAAACACATCAGAGGAATCTCTTCAGCTTTGACCTGAACCTTCCACAAATCTCTCAGCACACAGGGACCTCCGAGGATATAATAACCTGCTTTGTAATGTTCCTTTGATTATTTTTGATCACGCTTATGTTTTCCTGACATTCGGGTCACCGCACTCCTTTTAACGGGAGACAGATTGTATTGGTTTGGATGTGGATGGGTGGAGGAAGGAGGGAGGGAGGGAGTGAGGGAGGGAGGAAGAATGACAAAATCCTACGATGATTTGATTGTTTTGTGCATGTGAGGAGAGGAAGCGGCTTTGGACGAGGCCGCATGTTGATGAATCCGTTGTGTTTTTTGTTTTTTTTGCTGGTTGCCAGGACGATCATGGGCCCGCACGGCATCAACCGAACCGTACAGAGGCTGGAGTTCTGCGACTGCAAGAAGGGACTCGGTGAGCTTCTTCCTTTGACATCTCTGACCTCTCAGTCATTGTCAGTTGTCTCTAAGCCGCAGATAAAGAGTGTTTAAATGTTTTCGTGGCAAACAGTAACAGATAATCAACAGATTATTTGTTTTAACGCAAGTTTTCATAACTAACCGGAGCCCGTGTGCACAGGTGTGAAGATAATCGGAGGTTACCGAGAGATGACGGGAGAAGAGTTTGGCATCTACATCAAGCGAGTGATAGCCGGTGGGTTGGCAGCCCTGGATGGTAGGTAGTTTTTTGGTATATTTGTCTTGTACTAGGGAAAGTTATTTTTATTGTTATTATTATAACATTGTCTGTCACTCTCTGTTCCAGGTCGACTTAAGTCAGGTGACCTGATTTTGGATGTCAATAACATCGGTCTGATGGGGGCGACCAATGAGAGGTGAGTTTGTGTTTGCAGGAGTAGGAGAAGAGGTATTTTGAATTTTTAGCCATTGTGTCTCCCAGGATGAGTAAACACATTCTCAATACCAACTCCACAAATATAAAAGCTTGGTCAGCAGCCCTTCACTTCAAACTATGAAGCTCTACGTTCCCCTCTAGTGTCGACCACAGAGACACCGTATACGTCTCTGGTAGAGACCTGTCAATCACCGTGTAGCCCCGCCCTAAAGCATACCCTGCTTTATGGTCTGTTTGACTCTAAATGGACCATAATTGACTAAATGAACATCATGCTGTATTGAAGAAGACTTGAAACTAGAGATTGAGACCATAAACTCATGTTTACAATGTTTACTGAGGTAATAAATCAAGAGAGAAGTAGAGTCATTTTCTCATAGACTTCTATACAACCAGAGGAGTCGCCCCCTGGTGGACACTAGAGAGAATGCAGCTTTAACACATGAAGCATTGACTTCACTTTAAAGAACCGGAAGTTGTCTCCTGGTTTCAATTGACCCGTTGCTAAGTCCCACCCCTCAAACACAGATTGACCAATCACAACGTAGCATAGTTCTACTCCAAAGACTCTCATCGCTGGTTTCTGGTTCAGTGGATCTGGATCTAGCAGAGTATGTTAGCACAGCATTAACTAGCGTTAGCACTGCTATGCTATGCTAGCTACTAAAGGAATACTGAATATACGTTAATGATTGTCATAGTTTAACACGTAGGACCACTGCCGGCGTATTTGTTGAGTTAAGTTTGTGCGGACGGGTTGATTTGGTTAAAATATGCATGGTTCCTGGAGGATGTATTTGACTTTGTTGACTCTGATTTATTACTTTTCATTTGTCAGTACTTTGCCTTATGACCAAATACCTGCTTAGTGTTAATTAGAAAATGTTATTACGCTTAATTAAGATAGTAAACATGGTAAACATTATGTTAGCATCATTCATTGATCTTGTTCAACAAATCTGCATTAGTTATGTGTCGACCATTTGTGTTGTTCTGTTTGTATGAACTATTATATTCAACTGCACACCAGCTGATGACGTGACCTCTCTGTCTCCTGATAGGGCGGTGGAGATCCTGAGGACCGCCTCGCTCTCTAATCACATGTCCCTGTTGATCACCAGAGACGATGAATCCAGGTGAGACACAAATACAGACCCGCTGGGATGTTTTCCTCTCCACAGGTTCTTCTGAATCTGGGTCCAACATGTGAAACACAAACAGCTTAGGGTGTGAAACTGTCACCGGATGCATCCTGTCTTGGTGTATCTGTTTGTGAGGTTAACTGAAGACTCGTTGTTCTGGTGTGATTTTGATTAATCTGAAATCAGTCCTGTTTGAATTAAAACTTGAAATCGTTCACCTACAGGAAAACTAGTCCAATGGGTTCGTAGAAAAGTCTTTAGAAAAAGAAAGTTGGTTTTAGGTGTACGTGGACTTCATTCTATTTTCATCTTTTTTAGTTTATTTTAGTGCAGAAGATAATTTATTTATTATTTATTTATTTCCTTCAAAATTTCAAAATGAAAATATACTCCAGCACATTGTCTCACTAGCTGTCGGTCCATTTATTTTAGTGCACCTTTTAAAATTAGCATGTAAGCTTCTTCTAATACAGAAGTGTTTCTAGAAGAACCCTAAAAAAAGAAAAGTCTGCGTTTATGAATCCTTTAAAAAACAGTTTCTTCCTGAAGAAGGTTTCGTCTTTTATTCCCTCGACACCTGCAGATGTTTCAGAGTCATGAAGAGAAACTGTTTTCTATCCATCGACATTAAACCGTGTCGGTAGTTTAAATCCGTCCTTGGTGTAAACTCTTGAGGTGAATGTTTAGCGGCTGACAGCGTTAAAGGTAAACTGACCTGGCACTCTGCTGTCCGCGGTGCTTTTCCACGTCAGCCTGAGACAAACTCACAGTGACACAATCGGGACGCTTTGCCGTCCATCCAACGAGGGTTTCTGCTCCGGCTGATCAGCGGAAACAACAGCGAGCAGAGTCGGTTTCTATGTTATTTGAGGTCATCGCTTCAGATTAGTTTTTTGTGTCTGATCCCACAGGCATCAACATCTTACACCACAATATCTTCCTTTCTCTGCCCTGTAGCCTTAAGAATGGTGCGCTTATTGTTTCGATTCCTTGTCTCACAATTTACGTACAATGACATCGTTCAGAGTCGATGCATGAAGTATTACCC
>JAVDOI010000103.1:495050-502550 GCA_032191485.1 Leptoclinus maculatus | reverse complement strand
AATTATTGTTTTGTTTTTGACGTTCTAATCAATGTGTCATAAGTACGCCCACAGTGATTGGACGAGTCAAACACACAGGACTCTCACACAGGAGACCGCTGTTCATGTCAAATAAAAAGTTGAGTTATTATAATTTACGTGACTTGTATTACCTTTCTTATTTTAAGCCAATCCATGATGTTTTCTTACTAAACATAACCGAGTAGTTTTGTTTTAATTAACCGTTTAAAACAAGAGCTGTGATCCAGGAGAAAATATGTTGCATCGAAACATAAATGAGAACGCAGTTTAGTTGTTTCATTCATTTGGATTTTGTGATTATCTACATCTACAATATTGATATCCAAAATACAACAATAAAGTCCTTATTAGGGCTTAACAACCAACAATAAAAAAACTGTTCTTGCAGCATAACAAGGAAATGTATGACAATAAAATAGCTCAAAATATTATTTTATTCAAGGGAAATTGTTGCAGTGGCATTACAAAGTGGGAAAGAGTGCAAATAAATAAAACGTAAACAATAAAATATCAATTCTGTCAATTAATCCTATCAAATGTACACGATAAAATAAATATAAACTGGTTAACAACGGGGTGCAAGTTTAAAAAGTACACATACGACAATGTACAGTTACGATGAGCAACTTATCTACCAGATGTCAGTAGCTCTGCTTCCTTCTCAGTGGCCTCTATAAACTGTGGAGTTCCCCTCGGCTCTGTTCTGGGACCCCTTATTATTTCGCTTTACATGAATTCACCACCACTGTTATGCAGATGATGAACAGTCATATGTTAAACCTCCACAAAGTAGTGGACTTGCATTATTTGATATGTTTGATTGATTATTATTTGTTTCTCAAATGTAAAATACTGAAAGTATTTTTCCAGCTTAAAAAAAAAAATCCAAATTATATTTATTTGGTTTTCCAATGTTCGTCCAGCCTTCATCTTGAAAGGTTTATATCTGCTTTTACATCGTCAAGCTTATGAATTATTGTAATTCAATGTACTTTGGGTCAAAGCAGATTCCAAACTGCAGATTCCAAACTTTTACTAAAAAGCCATAATGTGCACCATAGAAACCCAAATGTTACCTAAAAACATGGACTATTTACATGAATCTCAGTGGCTCACAGGATGTGAATGTGTATTTGTATTTGTGCTGCTTCAGGACGGCCGGCTGCAGGTCGGAGACCAGCTGGTGTCCATCAACAAAGAGTCTCTGATCGGAGTGACGTACGAGGAGGCCCGGAGCATCCTGACCCGCACCAAACTCAGGTCCAACACCCCCGGAGACTCTTTCAAAGGCATCACTTATTCAAGATACAAAAGAAACAAGAACACGGGAGTTTAACAACGAGAATAAATGTGACAAGAGCTATTTATAAATCAACCATTAAGTTTGTGTGTGAAGTTAAGTCAATAGAACACCTTCACTGGGTCACCTAGTTATTGGTTTTAATCTACTTTACTCCAACATGAACATGTTGGCTGTAAAGTTGAATTTTCTTTTGAAAATATGAATACATTTAAACATTTTTGTTTTGTTGTCTTTTATTTTCATTGTTGTGTCTGTGATGTATTTGTGACAGAAAGGGTTGATGGGAAATGTAGTCTTAATTCAAGGGAATCAAAAGCTACCATTACTCTTGTTTTTTGTAAGAAGACATTACAGTTAATGTGGACGTTCTAAATGTTTAAAAATGCTCCCCACCTGTCCTGTGTCCTGTAGACCGGACCCCACGGTGGAGATCGCCTTCATCAGGCGGAGGTCGTCCTCCAGCTCCAGCAGCGGGCCTCACAGCCCCATCTCCCTGCAGGGGTCCGGAGGTGGAGGTGGGCCCCAGACGAGGGCCCCCGTGCCTCTGCAGCCGGTCGTGGTCACCAAGATCACCTCCAACAGAAACCCGGCCTGTGAGACTCTGCCAGCGGTCAACGTCAGCCAGGTGTGAGCTCCAGTGCACCAGGACACTTAAAGCGGGTCAACTGGGATTAACTTTAAACCTGAGTTAAATCCTTATCTCACAAATGTATTGCATTAAAACCTTAAAGTTAAATTGAAATGAAACATAGATAGATAGATAGATAGATAGATACTTTATTAAATTTGTTCGCTACAGCAGCAAAAATATATTTAAGCAATCAAAGTAACAGAGTAAAAAATAAAAAATGTTAAGTATAAAGAAAATAAATGCACAGTATATACAATAAAAATAACAGTAAAGATATGAGATATATACAAATATGATATAAAAATATGACATAAAAAACTTAAGATTTAAGTCTTAATCTCAGTCACATTATTCTCAATCTTCTCTGTTGTTTACTTTCTTAGCATGCATGCTAACATTTGCTAATTATCCGTAAACACAAAGCAGAGCTGAGGCTGATGGGAATGTCATTAGTTCTGCAGGTATTTGGTCACAAACAAAAGTATTGGAAAAAGAAGTAAAACTGTGTTTATTGATTTTGATACGAGCATGACTAAGTTAAGTTCCCAGATACACGAGGAGCATTTGAGGAGAATATATATTCCTCAGAACTCGCTTCTTAAGTCTTCTTGATGTTTCATAACCACCTTATGTAACGTCAGTCATCTGTGTCACTGAGGTCATGACACAAACACACACACACTCACACACATGAACACACTCTTATCGAACCATTATGATTATGATTATGATTATGTTATGTCTGCAGGTGCGAGTGTCTCCAGCCAGAACAGAGCCGACACGTGTTTCCTCCCCACCAGAGAGCGACAGCATCATCGCTGATACAAACCCCGGTACGTATCCATCGTTCTCTGGTCAATAACAGAAAATATTATAATAACAACATATAATAATAACACTCCTGTTGTGTCAACGCCAATTTAATATGATGGTTGATTCCACTGAAGCACTGCAGAAGCAGAAGAGGAGTTTTAAAGCGCTCCAGTTGAAGCTCAAACGATATAAAACCAGTTTTCTGTTTGCTTCTTATCCTCACTTTCATAGCTCAGATAGAAACATTTTACACATCATTTGACTTTCTCAGGTTGTCTCGTGGTAATTTAAACTGCTCGTATTCAAATTAAAAAGTCAGGATATCATACATTATGATAATGCGTGTTCAGACACTGATAAGATGGCGAGCTTTAGGCTGCCTGCGAGGTGTCAATGAAGCTCTGATGGAGACAGACAAGAGGACAAGCAGAGCGACAGATGGCGGGTGGTTGGCTGCCTGTCGGAGGAGGAAGGGAGGCAGGCGGGAGGTCTGGCCTACGATTGGTGGAGGAGGTGTGCAGCATCGTTTCGTCTCTGTGTGTGAGAGGGGTCCTGAGGTCTGTCTCCATATGTGCATCGCTGTCAGAACAAAAGGGAAAACCTTCAGATGAGCCGGTTTGTTTGTCCATTAATAAACTTCAGTGTTTCCATGAGACTCATTCTGGACCGGGTCAGTCAAAGAGTAGCCTCATGAGACAATGTTAAAGCTCCCAGCCTCCTACCAAGAGGCACGAGCATGGTTTAGTGTCTCTTTGCAGTTTTCTGTCTCTGTGGTTGTTCTGGGTCTTTTTGTAATCCTTCTGTGTCTGTGTGGTAGTTTTGCATCTCAGCGGCCAACATTTAAACATTCAAACTAACATTCAAGATAACTATCAAGCTAACGTTCAAGCTAACGTTTAAACATTCACACTAATGTTTAAACATCCAAAACTAACGTTTAAGCAAGAGGTCTTCAACGTTTTTTTTCCACAAATTGAAATGTCTTTAAATACACATTAACATGAATCCAATATATTGTAGCAAATGGATAAATGGAGGCAGAAGATGTTATATTTCAGTCAGACACAGGAGCTCTCTCCAGCTGGGCACCGGTTCACTCACAGCGCGAGACTAGCCTGGACCTGTTCCTCAAAGCCTCCTGCACACAAAGAGGAGGACCCGCCCCTATCGCTGCTGTGCCAATCACGAGGCTGCGTGTTACATGCTGGCTCTGTCAGGTTCCCCGTGATTGACCGAGAGCCTATTCAGTCCCCAGCTGACTAAGATCCCAGACACAAGGACTCACGCTGTAATATTATTTGTAACATTTTTTAAAAACAACGACATTTACTTCACCCACGAATCCTTGTGCAATCATGTTTGCAAGATATTCCTGGCTAAAACATTGCAGCTCATATCCACAGCAGCCATCTACTGAGGCCAGTATATTATTATGCCAAGTGTTTGGACATTGTTATGAGCAAAAATGGATCGTTTTGTAACTCGACCAAAAAACATGAATGTGTCCATTATTGTAATAGTTCAGTATTGTATGCAAGATAACAGGTGTGTTGATGCATGGCAGTGGCACTAATAGGCCATCACTCATTTTTCGTTTCCACATTTATGTTTAAAATAAAAACGTAATTTTGAATAGCTTGTATGCATGATTATCATGCAATTAACAGACAATGTTGATATTGGTATCAGCTGACAAGGTGTGTTTATTAATGTCAGTGTCACGGCCACCCTACTCACTGTACCTTCATGTTTAAAATAAAAACATGAATATATGAACCTGTGTATTATTGTAATAGCTTATTATTGAATGCATAATAACAAGGTATGTTTATACATGGCACTAGGCCCAGTTTAATATATAACACCATTTTATACAATATATCTAGTCGGGGGTCCCTGCTCCATCTCTCTATCAGTTTGGGGGTCCTTGGCCTGAAAAACGTTGAAGACCCCTGGTTTAAGCTAACGTTCAAACTAACATTCAAGCTAACGTTCAAACTAACATTCAAGCTAACGTTCAAGCTAACGTTTAAACTAACGTTCAAACTAACGTTCAAACTAACATTTAAACTAACGTTCAAACTAACGTTCAAACTAACGTTCAAGCTAACATTCAAGCTAACGTTCAAGATAATGTTCAAGTTAACGTTCAAACTAATGTGGAAACATT
This sequence comes from Leptoclinus maculatus, assembly GCA_032191485.1. Lineage (NCBI taxonomy): Eukaryota > Metazoa > Chordata > Actinopteri > Perciformes > Stichaeidae > Leptoclinus > Leptoclinus maculatus. The sequence goes on along the minus strand of JAVDOI010000103.1, from coordinate 497,612 downwards.
CAAATTAACGTTCAAACGTTCAAACCAACGGTCAAACTGTTAATTTATTTCCCTTTTAAACATCATGTGTCTGTATTTCTGTCTGTAGAATCCTCCAGCAGTCAGCAGCTTCCTCTCAGGAGATGTTCTCTCAGCACCAGCTGTCGCCTCAAACTGGAGAGACTTGAGCAGGTGACTGTGTGTGTGTGTGTGTGTGTGTGTGTGTGTGTGTGTGTGTGTGTGTGTGTGTGTGTGTGTGTGTGTGTGTGTGTGTGTGTGTGTGTGTGTGTGTGTGTGTGTGTGTGTGTGTGTGTGTGTGTGTGTGTGTGTGTGTGTGTGTGTGTGTGTGTGTGTGATATTCAGATTTATATTATATGTTTATTTATTATAAATATCCAGAGTCCTGTCAGACTACCAGGTTAGATTCTGTTACACTACAGCTGTCAGTCCTCGGTGTATTTTATCTCATTAGGCTTTCTGAACAAAACATGTTTAAACACCAATGTTTATGTTTATATATAGATACACACATACATATATAGAAATATTTGATTCATAGTTTAGGTCATTTATTAAGCAAAACCCCTTTCTGGTTCCAGCTTCTCAAATGAGAGGATTTGCTGCTTTTTTAAATTAAATTAAATATTTATTTATTTTTTGATTGTTTGTCTGATCAAACAAAACATTTAAGATCTGGAAACGAGTAATGTGCATTTTTCACTACTTTCTGTCACTTTTATAGACTTCACCGATATATGGAACATAATACAGCAATCTGTTAGCTGCGCTGTAGTCCACATACATATATATGCAGATGTATTGTTGTGATGTAGTTGACTCAGAGAGGAGAAGTTGTAGATTCATTATGAGAAGAAGTGAGGTGATGGCTGTCTGAGGACAGAGGAGGTAGGAGGTGATCCTGGATGAACTAGACTTTAGATAAACCTGAGTGTCTGAGTCTATCTGTCTGTCTGAGTCTATCTGAGTCTGTCTGAGTCTATCTGAGTCTGTCTGTCTCTATCTGTCTGTCTGAATCTGTCTGAGTCTGTCTGAGTCTATCTGAGTCTGTCTGAGTCTATCTGAGTCTGTGAGTCTCTCTGAGTCTATCTGAGTCTGTCTGAGTCTGTGAGTCTGTCTGAGTCTGTCTGAGTCTATCTGAGTCTGTCTGTCTCTGAGTCTATCTGTCTGTCTGAATCTGTCTGAGTCTGTCTGAGTCTATCTGAGTCTGTCTGAGTCTATCTGAGTCTATCTGAGTCTGTCTGAGTATATCTGAGTCTGTGAGTCTCTCTGAGTCTATCTGAGTCTGTCTGAGTCTGTGAGTCTGTCTGAGTCTGTCTGAGTCTATCTGAGTCTGTCTGAGTCTGTCTGAGTCTATCTGAGTCTGTGAGTCTCTCTGAGTCTATCTGAGTCTGTGAGTCTATCTGAGTCTGTCTGAGTCTATCTGAGTCTGTGAGTCTCTCTGAGTCTGTCTGAGTCTGTCTGAGTCTATCTGAGTCTGTGAGTCTCTCTGAGTCTGTCTGAGTCTATCTGAGTCTGTCTGAGTCTGTGAGTCTGTCTGAGTCTATCTGAGTCTGTCTGAGTCTATCTGAGTCTGTGAGTCTATCTGAGTCTGTCTGAGTCTATCTGAGTCTGTGAGTCTCTCTGAGTCTGTCTGAGTCTGTCTGGTGCTGATGAGCTCAGGAGTTACAGGTGTGCAGCTCTGAACAGGTGAATCAGATTTGCAGCAATCATGAAGGAGAGGAGAAATAACCTGGAGCAATGAAACCTCTTCACTGTTTGCATACTTTATTTCATGTTAGATATTAAACTGTTTAGTCATTAATCTACACACAATCACCCTTAAGGACATGATTCAGATTTCAACATTATACCAAATATAAAATATAAAATATATAATTAAAACAATATATTTTGTATCAACAACAAGCTGTACAGGTTCGATTCTGCCCCTATTGTCCACTGTAAAGAACATTGATCTCCTGGTGATTGTGATGTTTTTGGTTCAGCTGAAGATCATCTTTCTCCTTTATGATCTGAAGATGTTCTTCAACTCATGAACGTGGGTTATTAGTGACAGCAGGCATGATCAATGTTTGTGAAAGGGGCGTCACCCTCTATGTATTGATCTGTGTGTGTGTGTGTGTGTGTGTGTGCAGGCTCTGGATCTGCTCGGTCTGAAGCCGTCGGAGGCTCAGCGACAGGCGCTCCGGTCCAGACTACGAGCTGATCCAGCAGGGACGGTGGCCTTCACAGGTAAGACTCTGAATCCTTTATTGTTTATTGTATGATATCATGTTTTATGTGTAACTGGGACTAACCTTGATTATACTGGTCCAGTGTCGAGGGAGGACTCAGGACGACTCCTCTCTTTACTGCAATTTAGCGTTTTATCTGATATTCTGTGACTTTAAACATCTTTTAGATCAAACTAAGATACTCCTTCTGTACTCAAACACAACAAACTGACAACGCTCCTCTCTTCTTCTCTCACTCCCGTTGGTCACATGAGACTCTTCTAGAAGTCTGTTAGTAGAAACAAGAAGCTCTTTAAGTGGACGAACATTATCAGTTTAGTGTCTGTCG
>JAVDOI010000103.1:472550-490050 GCA_032191485.1 Leptoclinus maculatus | reverse complement strand
TAAAGCATGAATGGAAACGCATCTGTTCTCAGAGACGAGACAAACGTATCAGTGTCTCTGAATGTTCTTCAGACTAAGAACAGTCACCTCAGAGACCTGCGGATCTGATCCCAATGAGTCTCTGTGGGTCACTGAAGACCAGTTCATCCTCTCCAGTGAAGCTCACACAAGATGATGGAATCCAGACCTGCAGGTCGAGCACGAAGCGGTCGCGATGCTCGTTTAAGCACCTTTTGAATGTTTGTCACAAATAGTTAAAAAGATAAAAATACTATTTACATTTCTAGAGATTTTATAAAGAAGGTAAACTAGTTTTAAATACTATCATCTACATCTGAGTGAATATTTATCAGCCAAATGAAACGATATTCAACCTGTGTTTCGTTATAAGACATTTAATACTTGACTTGTTTGTATAAAGGTAATAAAGTAGTTCATGAATATGAGGTATGAGTTCACAGTTAACTAGAATCCCTCCTCTTCATAGTGGAGCTTAGTTTATGGACTTCTTGGTTCTTCACAGTTCATTGTGTTTGTTCGTCCTTTGTGACCGTCTGTACCGCTCCACATCTGTAGGGTTTATAATGTTTTCTAGTGGTCTGTTGTTACAAAAGTCTTTTGTATTTTGTTGGTGTGGAGGAGATTTTTCCATGTTTTGGTTTCTTCCTCCATCATCATCATCATCATCAGAGAGTCTTTCTCTCTGACGTCGCAGCTTCTTTTTATAGAAATCTGTCCAGCAACCTGCAGTTCAGCAGCTCCGCTGGAGAGGAACAAGCTCTCTCAATAGTATGGGTGAGGATCAGTGAAGATCTAAACGTGTCCGTTGTCTTCGTCTCAGGACGAGACGGACGAGCTGAAGAAGAGAGTCGCCGTCCTGGAGTGTCAACTACGGAAGACCGAAGCGACCAAAAAGGGTTTCGAGATGTCGACGAGAAAACTGCTGAGCTTTGTGGAGGTAAAGAGTCAAACTTTCACTCAAACCAGCAGTGAATACTCACAAGTCTCCTGATGTCTCATAGAGATCAATTAAAACCTTCATCATCATCATCATCACACTGTAGTTTCTTCTGAATTAGTTTTAGTACAAATACTCACTAGAGCACCAAATGTGGATTAATCCGCCGTTGAAAATAGTCCCCAACAAAGTCACTATTTCCTCCAGTCGACCTCCAGACACTCAAATTGGCCATGCTCTTAATTATGCCTAACTTTAAATATATTATATATATATAAATATATAACAATTCATGGATATTAGCTATAGAGACCTAAATGTTTTTGTACATTTCAACATAGAGGTCTATGGAGGACCAGACGTCAACCTCCGGTTCTTTAAGTTCTTCAAAGCTTCATGTGTTAAAGCTGCATTCTCTCTAGTGTCCACCAGGGGGCGACTCCTCTGGTCCTATAGAAGTCTATGAGAAAATGACTCTACTTCTCTCTTGATTTATTACCTCAGTAAACATTGTAAACATGAGTTTATGGTCTCAATCTCTAGTTTCAAGTCTTCTTCAATACAGCATGATGTTCATTTAGTACATTATGGTCCATTTAGAGTCAAACAGACCATAAAGCAGGGGATGCTTTAGGGGCGGGGCTACACAGTGATTGACAGGTCTCTACCAGAGACGTATACGGCGTCTCTACGTCACTCCTCCTCAGTCCAGATGTGGTCACTTCCTGTTCACTGGTTGTGGAAAAAAAACAAGATGGTCACGATGACTATGTCCACAACAGTCTGTGGTAACGACTCACTTTAGGAGCCTCAAGTGGCCGCTTGAGGAACTGCAGGCTGCAGCGCTTCAGTGTTGGAAGAACAGAGAAATGAAAAACAACTTCAGTCATATTTTATTTTTCTATCTGTTTGTCTGCAGAACGTTCAAGAGTTTCTACTTGAGAGTCACGGACCAACAAAGAGCTACAGGTAGTGTGTGTGTGTGTGTCTTTACCTGACCTTATGAGGTCCTATGTGCAGTTGTGTAATCATGTGTGTTTGTGCTGCTCTATGAGACAGTGTGTCCATGTGTGTGTGTTTGATTGTCTGACCCCGACACCACCGCTGGAGTCACATAATGAGAGATCCTGCAGAGAGCAGAGCCCATTAACCAGTTTACACACACACAGACACACACACACACACACACACACACACACACACACACACACATACACTCACACACACAGACACACACACACACACACACACACACACACATACACTCACACACACACACACACACTCTCACACACACACACACACACACTCAGTGGTCCAGCTTGGCCCACTTCAGCCCAGGTGGGACAGCAGTTGGCTCCTGTTAATGCCGCCCCCCCCCCCCCCCCCGCAGCCTGCAGCGGAGTTATGAAACGTCTCAACCTGAGGTGTCTGTGTGAGGTCACTGCAGACACCACCGAAGAAGAAGAAAAAGGAGAAGAGGAAGAGGAAGAGGATGATGTCCTTCCTTGATTCTCATTTCCTTTTCGTCCCGCTTCTTTCCATCTTTTTTGTGCATCCTTCATTACCAGTGGCGGCTGGTCCATAGAGGGCGCTAGGGCGCCGCCCCCCCTAGAGCTACAAAAATAAAAATAAAATTAAAATTTTAAATTAAAATAAACTATACAAATTGTCAATATTTGTGTTTTTGAAACATGGAATCACCCAGTAATATGTGTAAAATATGATATCTGCGGTAAATATATGCTTTTCCTGCTTGTCCTCTCTGCCTGTCTGCTCTTCCTCTCTGTGTGTGCACGTCTCAGCTGCTGGGGCGCTGGAGAAACTGCCCCAAAGAGGCGGGTCTATAAAGCAGTTTAGCCAATGCTGAGTAAAGATATAAATGAGTGACATACAATTCAGCCAATCAGCGTCCTCAAATAGATTCAGCTTGGGGCAGATTTAATTCTGCCCCAAGCTGCGCGTTCTCGTCAGGACTAGTCTCTACAGGAGAGCACTGCTCCTCCAAGACCCGTTTGAGAGGAGAACTGAGAGGAGAAACTACTGAAAGAGCTGATCCCAGATCAGCCTGACCTCACAATCAGACAGCAGACTAGCAGGAAAGAGAAGCAGTACATGAAGCTTCTCTACTAGCTGTACACCAGACAGGTTTGACTAGCTGGATGACGTCATGATAATAACTTATTTAGCTTTTTAAAACAACGGGGACAGAACCAGCATGGACAGTTAGGGAGTGAGGGACATGAAGCACCTGTCTGAGAAATGGATATATAGTTATATATATATATATATATTATTATATATATATATATATATATGTGTGTGTGTGTGTGTGTGTGTGTGTGTGTGTGTTTTATATTATAGTGAATATTATTATATGACATATATTATTATATTATACAGAATATTATATGATATATATATATATACATATATTATACTGAATCCCGTGAGGGTGACATTAATAAGATGTCCTGACGTGTTTATCAAAGTGTTATTTACTGCTTTTTTTCGTGTTGGAATAAATGTTAAATATTTAACTGCAAAGTAGTAATGCGTGTTTGATACCTTAATTTGTTTGCATTAAATCATTCTGGGATGTTTGCTGAAATTGATTGGATGTGGCACAGCCCTACCAAGAACATTTTCCACCAGCCGCCACTGTTCATTACTTTATTGCTTATTTTCTGTCCTTGCTACCTTACTTCCTTCCTTCCTTATTCTGTTCATTCTGTCCTTTTAGTCTTTGTTTCCTTCCTCCCACATTTCTTTACTTCTTTCCTTCTTTTTTATTTCTTTCCTTTGTTTCTTTTTTGCTCCCTTCTTTAACTCCCTTCCTTTCCTCCCTCCCTCTTTTCCTTATATGATTCAATTACTTCCCCTTTACACCTTTCCTTTCTCTCTCATTTTGCTTCCTTGCTAATCCTTTCTTCTTTCCTTCTGTCCTTCCTCCATTCCTCAAACCTTTCTTTTTTTCCTCCTTCCTTCCTTACATCCTCCCTTTCTTTTCTTTCTCCAACAGCCTCTCCTCCTTCCTTCCTTCCTTCCCTGTTGTTCCTTTCGTTAATCTCGCCTCCATTATATTTTGCTGCTGTATCGAGTTCAGACCCGGCTCTCAGTGAACCATAACATGGATTTATCAGCGCCTTCTGCTCGCTTGTGTAAGTCGGGTCCATTGGTCATGTTATTAAGTCACCCAGCCATGACACCTCCTGCCTGCTTCCCTTCATCAGTCCGTCCAGGTCAGTGGGACACCTCCTTTCATAACCACAGGACCCTCAGTCGGGTTCTTCTTCATGCTCTGTTTCTAGGCCACTCGTAACAGTAAATGGAGGTTTTCCACTGGTTCAGTTCGAGGAGTCTTATCCCTCTTATTAAAGTCACGAGTCACTCAACATGCTAATAAAGAAAGAGGTTCATGGAAAAAACACTCTGATCTATTTCAAAATGAAGTTTTATATTTAAAAAGAATCCCTCAGTAGAGGAGGAGCAGCGGATCTAACTGAGGAGATCATTCGTTCAGGAGCTGTGAGGAGACGTTTGCAGACACAAATAATAAAATAGAAAATCTTTGGAACGACCTGAGTGTTTACTGAAGAGCGTGAACGGCTGAATCACTTCAGCAGCTTTAGAAAGTGTTTTAGCTCAATCAGTGAACAGCTGGAGGTGTGAGTTTAATCATCAGGATGTGACAAAGCGACCAACGAGCAGCTCCTGGGTCTTATTTAACCGACCCAAGAGGCTCCAATGAACGGCAGCTAACAGCTCTTCAAAACCCTCAGTGTCTGTGTTCGTACATCAAAACTAGTCTGGACGCTAAGACATCAATCAGCCAATCACGTTGTTAATGAAGGCAGTGGAAGGCCTTTATTGTGAAACAATACTTTGCAATGCTAGTGAGGATAGCTAATGAACGCTGTTGTTCAGGGATTCTGTAAAGTTTGAAGAAAGATTTATACATTCTTCAGCGTAGGAGAGACAGTTTGGTACCCGTGGAAAATGAGTGACTGAAGGCCTCGAGGCCACATCCCTGAACATGGTCCTCATGGAGGTCCATGAACTCTCCCTTGGACCTCCATGACGACTCGTTCTGTAGCTGTTTGTGGTCATGGTAGTCCGTCACTGTTGACTCATCCTTCCCTTTGTTTTGCAGCTCCGGAGACGTTAAAATCGGATCGTCGTCACAAGGCCTCCCTCCCCGCTACAAGAAGAGTCCCTGGACGGCGTCCACGCTCGCCCAGGAGGCCAAGGAACTCACAAGGACTGTCAGAGCCATCCTGGAGGTCGACTGTAAGTGATCTCAGCTCGCCTCCACGCATGCAGGTCTGCACCTCCTCCTCCTCCTCCATGTTTCTGCGCTGCCCTGCATGCGACTCCCCGCCGGACTGAGCTCAAACCAAAGTGATCCTGCCGACCTGCTGCCGTGCGTTAACTGTCCTCCCCGTTGCAGTTCTGACCTTCTAGAGGATCCAACCCTGAGACGTCTGCAGGACCTCAGCAGCCAACCGTCAACCCAAACTCTCTCCTCCCTGACAACTCCTCGTCTCCTCAGTACCTGCTAGCAATGGACTCTTGTCTTAATGAAGCACAGTTATCACTGCACATTTTCTCAATAGTCAAAACCCACTGAACACCGGTTTTATTCCGGTGTTTTAACCTGAATGATATGCAAAAGAAATTTGGTGCAATCATTGTTCAAGTTCAAATTCATAATTAGCTTTTTAGCATTAAAATGTTTTAATAGACGCTCGTTTTCTCTGGAAACAATCAGTTCATCTTTGGACGTCTACAGGTTACCACACTGGAAGGAGACCGTTGTGAAGTTGACGGACTACATGAATGTTTTGAACGTTTTGCCCGTTGGTCACTTTATTTATTATGTGAGAGAATCCAGAGAGCCAGAAAGTCCAAAATAGAGGACGCTATCGTGGGCTGTTGTGGTTTGAGGACAGTCTTGAGACAGAAGTCGATGTTCTGAATCCATCTTTTAAATAAACTGTATGAACTCATTGGCCCACATGCAACAGAGCTAACGAGCTAACTAGCTAACCGATAGAACCAGACATTTTGGCAAAGACGTGTAGATTAAATCTTCTGTCCGGCAGCATTAAATGTCATGTCTAAGCCTGTCAGGTAAGATTATCATTAGAGATGCACCAGTTGCAATTTTTCTTGGCCGTTTTAAGATTTTTTTAAAAGTCTGATCTGCCGATTCAGATTTTCTCTCCAAGAACTAAAATTGACAGCGAGGCTCCAGATGAACTCTTTTCTCCACCGTCCAGAAAAAAACGATTTTCAAGCAGCTTTATTTATTGAAGCTTCTCACCAAAAACTACATATAACAAGATCAAATTCACATCATGATAAAGTCGTAATTTATCCTGAATTTATCAAGTCAATTCAACATCCGTTAGCGTTAGCTGTTAGCCGTTTGGAACCGTTGCTCCAATTCTTTTTTAAGAAAGTTCCTTCCAGTTTTCTGGACTTGTAGTTGTGACAAATTGTGAGCTTTATGTCTTCTTCACACCGACGTTGTGATTGTTTGTGACTTTGCTGTGCCAACATACTGTACAACCATCATGCGGTACATGTGTTTCAATTTTGGCGGCAAAAAATATGAACTATCAGCTGAAAACGGTTTTGATTGGCAGCCGATCAATCAGTGCATCTCTAATTATCGGATCAGCTACTTAAGGCTAAAAGTGTTAGCATTCATCAGAAACACAGAGACATGGCGCCAAAACACCCGTCAGATTTGTGGGTAAAGTGAGCGATGGATGAAACTCTCAAACGTTGATGTAGTTCTTTAGATTTACCCGACCTCTGTTGAGCTTCAACAAATACCTTCATTCAGCAACATAAAACATCACAACATCATGTGGTTGCTATTTACTGTAGCTAAAGTTACAGTTAATATATAAAACCTGTCTCACTACTCTCTGTTGTTTATCTATTAGCTTTGTGTTTGAGTGGCTGAATGCTCGTGTTTGTGCATTAGATTAGCCAACAGAACAAAGACTGGTAGCATCATCAAGCAATAAGAGAAATCCTAAAAGCCTCACGGAAACACCAAAAAACACGAGGTCAGCAAGGATGAAGGCAGACAAAGGAACCACGGCGTTCATATTGGAATGCAGCCGTCGTGGTCTGACACCGGCGATGATTAAAGGACAGCTCAAGCCTGATTGGATGCTTTAGACGCTTTCATCATGTTTGGAGTTATTTGCTGTTTGTCCTTTATTATTTTTTCTGAGTAAATATTCTGAAACAAACTTTTCATGAGTTCTTCTTTGGAAAGTGGAGCAGCAGTTTGAAGCTAAAACATTATTTCAGATTATTGAGTAGATCATCAGGGCTGTGACTGTTATAATAAAATAGAAACAATTTACAGTTTAATTTAGTCCACAACTTCTTCTCCACACTATTAAAATCATTAAAGACATTCAGTATACCTCCAGTGACTAGCGTAGCATAGCAATGATAGTCAATGCTGTGCATTGGTTAGCATTAGCAACGTACTCTGCTAGCATTAGCTCTACTAACGTTTTAGAAACGTATATCTCCTTCAACCTCTCTGGGTAACGGGTATCACTATTACACAATGTTTTCAATGAACCTCCCGTTATAAAGAGTGAAGTCAGAGCTTCATGTGTTAAAGCTGCATTCTCTCTAGTGTCCACCAGGGGGCGACTCCTCTGGTTCTATAGAAGTCTATGAGAAAATGACTCTACTTCTCTCTTGATTTATTACCTCAGTAAACATTGTAAACATGAGTTTATGGTCTCAATCTCTAGTTTCAAGTCTTCTTCAATACAGCATGATGTTCATTTAGTACATTATGGTCCATTTAGAGTCAAACAGACCATAAAGCAGGGGATGCTTTAGGGGCGGGGCTACACAGTGATTGACAGGTCTCTACCAGAGACGTATACGGCGTCTCTACGTCACTCCTCCTCAGTCCAGATATGGTCACTTCCTGTTCACTGGTTGCGAATGGTGGCGGCCATATTCCAAGATGGCGACGGATTCATAGGAGAGTAGAGTAGTTCTATACAAATACATAGAGCCGGAGGTGAGTTCAGAGGGCCTGGGACATTAAAGTATTTCCCCCCAAAAATACTCTGAGCTGGTTGATAAGTCAGGTCGACCTTGGACTTTGAGGTTTCCTCAGCAAATATACAGAGCCGATGGGTATTTCAGGGGGCCAAGGAGTCTGGAGCCTCACCAGCAAGTAGACAGAGTCAGCAGGTTCATGAGGGCTGGGACTGTGTGGAGTTCACTGCAAATAAAATCCTTAAAACCTCAACAGAGAGTCACTGACAACTGAAACTCTAGTTGTTGTCTTCAGCAGGCAGGGTGTGTTTTTTTTTTTTCACCTATTACCCCCCCCCCCCTCCATCAGTGGGAGGACGTGGGAGCAGTTACATAATTGACAGCCGTGATTCAGAATCACAGGCGGCGAGCGGAGACGTCGTCCATCATTCTCAATGTCCCGTTAGAGGTAATGAAGGAGGGAGGAACAAAGCCAAGTCACTGAAAGTAGGTCAGTCTGATCCAGGTCTCACAGCTTGTGTGTGTGTGTGTGTGTGTGTGTGTGTTTTTTCATTACAATCACCTATAAGTCGTTTTCATCACAGCCCTTGTTGCCTGGATACGTGCTCTGCAGAAACCTTCAGTTACTGTCAGTTAATATGATCAGCAGGACGTCTCTCACACACACACTCACTCACTCACACACTCACACACACACACACACACTCTCTCACTCTCGGCGTTCAGACACACCGTTACCAAGACGACCGTGTCTCCCAGTTTTTCCAAATATTATAATTTTAAATTTGTGCTCGTCTGTGTTTCAGGTTTTACCACCTGATTATGTTACAGAATGAAGTTTAGAACCGTTACGGTTCTTCAGTCTTTACTCGAGTAGAAGCTCAGCTTCTCTGATCTATTAAATATGTATTGTGTGTATTGGATTAATGCTGGAGTTCACGTCTGCAGAACTTCCACCAACAGCAATAAAAGTACAATTTGGGCTGAAATAAAATGCTGTGACTGAGCCCAGGACAGGAGGTCGAGATTCTTAATATTAAGTGTAAAGGGCTTTAAGTGGTCTGGAAAGGCCTAAAGTTGCCTAAAGTGAGTTGTTTCCTGTGAAGACTAAAGTTTACTTTTAAAATACTTTCTTTATGTAACATTGACACGTGTTGCCGGACTTTTGCAAGAAAACATAAAGAATTAGGAGTTTTCACTTTTCTCAACATATCATACGAACCGTTGAAGATCCGTTGACTCTCAGTCATCCTGTGACTGAGGTACAAACCGTGTAGAGCTTCAGGTTTTCCAGGAACTTTACGAGTAAACTGGTAAACACTCTTTGACGGACATGTTTTCACCACCTGACACCTTCCTCTTGTCCCTCTTGGCCTCCAGTCAGTCGCTCAGACCGACGGGATGAAACCTGCTCCGTGAAATTAATCGTTCAGCTTCACAGTTTTGTCATTCACGGCCACACAAAGCAGCTTCCTGCCTCGGATCAGGTGTCATTGTTCCAGTGGTGAGAACCACATGTACATACCCCGTCTAAAGGAGAGGGTCTAAAGGAGAGGGTCTATAGGAGAGGGTCTATAGGAGAGGGTCTAAAGGAGAGCGTCTATAGGAGAGGGTCTATAGGAGAGGGTCTAAAGGAGAGGGTCTAAAGGAGAGGGTCTAAAGGAGAGGGTCTATAGGAGAGGGTCTAAAGGAGAGGGTCTAAAGGAGAGGGTCTAAAGGAGAGGGTCTAAAGGAGAGGGTCTATAGGAGAGGGTCTATAGGAGAGGGTCTATAGGAGAGGGTCTAAAGGAGAGGGTCTATAGGAGAGGGTCTATAGGAGAGGGTCTAAAGGAGAGGGTCTATAGGAGAGGGTCTATAGGAGAGGGTCTATAGGAGAGGGTCTAAAGGAGAGGGTCTATAGGAGAGGGTCTAAAGGAGAGGGTCTAAAGGAGAGGGTCTAAAGGAGAGGGTCTAAAGGAGAGGGTCTATAGGAGAGGGTCTATAGGAGAGGGTCTATAGGAGAGGGTCTAAAGGAGAGGGTCTATAGGAGAGGGTCTATAGGAGAGGGTCTAAAGGAGAGGGTCTAAAGGAGAGGGTCTAAAGGAGAGGGTCTATAGGAGAGGGTCTATAGGAGAGGGTCTATAGGAGAGGGTCTAAAGGAGAGGGTCTAAAGGAGAGGGTCTATAGGAGAGGGTCTATAGGAGAGGGTCTAAAGGAGAGGGTCTATAGGAGAGGGTCTAAAGGAGAGGGTCTAAAGGAGAGGGTCTAAAGGAGAGGGTCTATAGGAGAGGGTCTATAGGAGAGGGTCTAAAGGAGAGGGTCTAAAGGAGAGGGTCTATAGGAGAGGGTCTATAGGAGAGGGTCTATAGGAGAGGGTCTATAGGAGAGGGTCTAAAGGAGAGGGTCTATAGGAGAGGGTCTAAAGGAGAGGGTCTAAAGGAGAGGGTCTATAGGAGAGGGTCTAAAGGAGAGGGTCTAAAGGAGAGGGTCTATAGGAGAGGGTCTATAGGAGAGGGTCTATAGGAGAGGGTCTATAGGAGAGGGTCTAAAGGAGAGGGTCTATAGGAGAGGGTCTAAAGGAGAGGGTCTATAGGAGAGGGTCTATAGGAGAGGGTCTAAAGGAGAGGGTCTATAGGAGAGGGTCTATAGGAGAGGGTCTAAAGGAGAGGGTCTATAGGAGAGGGTCTATAGGAGAGGGTCTATAGGAGAGGGTCTATAGGAGAGGGTCTATAGGAGAGGGTCTAAAGGAGAGGGTCTATAGGAGAGGGTCTATAGGAGAGGGTCTATAGGAGAGGGTCTATAGGAGAGGGTCTATAGGAGAGGGTCTATAGGAGAGGGTCTAAAGGAGAGGGTCTAAAGGAGAGGGTCTATAGGAGAGGGTCTATAGGAGAGGGTCTATAGGAGAGGGTCTAAAGGAGAGGGTCTATAGGAGAGGGTCTATAGGAGAGGGTCTCACTTGGGCTTTTTATCACAGTTTGTGGCCTCTTTCCTGTTTACGACCAGCTCTGTGTGTTGAATACAAACCAACTAGCCAATAGTTAGTAAAGCTGGAGTAGGGATCATAGACTGTTTATAAGAAGTGAACGTAGTCATCATGATGTCTCTCTTTGGTTTGTGGACGTTTGGAAGCCTCCAGTTCAGCGATTTCGCCACCACCATCTTGTTTTTTGCAACCAGTGAACAGGAAGTGACCATATCTGGACTCTGCTTTATGGTCTGTTTGACTCTAAATGGACCATAATGTACTAAATGAACATCATGCTGTATTGAAGAAGACTTGAAACTAGAGATTGAGACCATAAACTCATGTTTACAATGTTTACTGAGGTAATAAATCAAGAGAGAAGTAGAGTCATTTTCTCATAGACTTCTATAGAACCAGAGGAGTCGCCCCCTGGTGGACACTAGAGAGAATGCAGCTTTAAGACACTTCAGTATCTGTGGTTACCACATTGGATCTTACTTGTTTAATCCATAAACAAATCGAAATGTAAAAACAACAGTTTAAGGTTTTAGAGGATGTTTCTTGTTGGTGCAGTGAAGCAGATCCTAAAATAAACTTTTTAAATAAAGTTTTAACTTTTTAAATAAAGTAAATATTAAAACTGCAAAATTTTGCAATTTCTACAGAAAAGAACGTCAATGTTGGACGATTCTTAAAATAATCTGGATCATGTTGGATGACAATGGTTTTTATTTAGTTTTATTACATTTTAATGTCCATTAACCAAACGCTTTGTTCCAGACTGAAACATCTCAACAACTATGAGACGGATTCTGATGAAATAATAACTTTGGAGATCCTTTGGTCAACATTTAAATGTGTCCAATACTTTGGTTTGAGCCTTAAATCATGCTCAGTGTTCATATATATAACATCCCCAGGCTGCTGCATCTCGTCTGGATCTCATAGGTTAGCTGGATCCATGAAACATGTCATAACATATCATCTGTCATGTGTCATGGAGGTGGGACTCCGGTCATCGATACAGCCTTCAACACAATCCCTCTTTTCTCTGAACGTGTGAAATGTTTGGCTTTATTTTACGGGCAGATGTCCGCGGGGCAGCGTTTGAAACTTTGCCCCCTTTTGTTCTCTGAAATGAGGTTAAGAGACTTTTCATCCAGCAGTAAGCGGAGAGACGGGCGAGATACGGTGGAAAGCACAGTAAAGACTCTCATTGGTTCATATGTAATCCTGGAGCTTCTCAGGGAAAACAGGCTGAATGGAAACCTGATATTTGTGAGTGTTTGCTGATCTGATCTCCTGATTATGTCTGAATGTCTGAACAAACATTAAACATGACGTTTTAGTTTCCCTCCTGCAGGTCTTCCGTACGGCTGGGAGGAGGCTTATACTGCAGACGGAGTGGAATACTTCATCAAGTAAGAACAAGAATCAGACATTTCATAACCCCCAAAACAAGTCCTATCTCTCTTTCCCTTAAGTGCATGTTTATTTTGCATATCAGTGCTGCAAATTCCTGAACAAATTATGATCAAATTACGTTCAACTCAAAGCAACAGTTAGGTAAATACATGAACACGAGGAGGCAGTTAAAAGCAAACAGAAGACAACATTTACAATTTGACAGAGTGTATTTATCGGTATGAGGCCGTAAAGCCGTCTGTTTGATGATCAATAACGTTCAGTGAGCGTCTTATCATGTTTGTTTTTTTGACCCCGTTACAGTCACATGACCCAGACCACATCGTGGAGCCTTCCTGTGACCAGCAGCAGCCCGGTTCCTCCTCATCCTCCGGAGATCTCGGAGATGAAGGCCGAGCGGAACGGAGAGACGACGGACCGAAGGTCCATTGAGACAGAGATGTGAAACCTGCAGACTCATTTCTATCTGACTCATACGTTTAATAGTTTAGTTTAACCTCACCTGTAGTCACCTGTTCTGTCCAGCTTCATTCAAACCCACAGAACGTATTTTAAAGGTGTAGTTCATCATTCTATGCAGTAAAAGTCCAGTAAAGATGCAGTACGACAGATAAACAGTGACGTGTTTTGGGTGTTACACATTGGGTGTACAGCCAGCAGCTGGTTAGCTTAGCTTAGCATAAAGACTGGAAACTAGCATCTGTAAAACTCACTAGTTAACACGTTATCGTGGATTAAACAATCAAGAGATAACATGTTAAGTAACGTGTTAATCAGTGACATAAGAGATGGGAGATGGATATCGTTACCTTTGGACACAGCCAGGCTAGCTGTTTCCCCCTGTGTCCAGTCTTTATGCTAAGCTAACCAGCTGCTTGACATCAGAGTGGTATCAAACTTTGATCAGACTTTTCTATAGAATTATAAAGGACATGCCCAATTTGTTAAAAACAACAAATGTGTCATACTTAAGTTTGGGAACCTAAAATGATGCACAATACAGTTATAATATATTGTGTCTTTGTTTTATTAGAATACATTTCAGGGGACATTTAGCGAGATAAAGTGGTACAGTGTTTCCATCGGTTCCAAGTATTTCATCTGGTTGTAAAGCTTCACCCTCTTTGGTGTCAACGTGATATTAAAGTTCTGCTGTAACTCATCAGTGACTCAGACTCCAGATGTTTCCTGCTGGATGGTTTCAGACCTCTGAATTGTTCAAAGACGAACTAAAGCTGCATCAGCACATTAGCTCACAGAAGTAATTGGCATTTACATTGAAACACAGTTTTATTTGATATTAATCTGTTTATTTAGTACTTTACAGTTTCACGTCATAGGAGATATTTTTCAGTTTTATAGTCTGTTGTTTCCTTCTGGGAAAGTGTTTTTTCAGTGTTCCTACAGTTTGAAATGTTCCTTATTTTATAATAAAAATAGTTTACCAAAGTTTCCAGTGGACAAAATGTCCCCAGCAAGAGGACTGTGTCTGTCTTTGACACTTGCACTACTGGCGTAATAGTAAAGATTGTCAGTGTAAAGTTACACATGTTAATAAGAATTTAAACCTTTATCTTTAAATGGCAGATGTAGATTCTGGTCGCGTGTAAAGGACAGCTGGTTGTGTTGTTTTCATTCTAAGATAAAGCTTTATGGTTAAAGTAAGGACAGCTTTTGTGTTCAGTCAGGAGAAAAGTAGCATCATTTATATTTCATAGGTTTAATGCATAAATTGATGAAAAACAAACTACTATTTAAATAAATGAAATTGCAGATATAAACAGATTTTGATGAATAAATGTGAACTCCCATAGACGGTGATTCAAAACATTAATACAGTACAATATTCATATCTCAATAACTGTAACAGATATCAACAATAAAAGTAATTCCCACCAACAAGACACAATTGCTTTATATGAGAAGAACGGCTTGTTGAAGACAGAGCGAAGATGATGAAGACTCATACAAATTGTTGGCAACCCCCCTTTTCAGCACTGAGTCGTGTCTGCAGGTATCCTGCACTGTGTTCACAGATGCATGGCTCGTTAGTCATGTAGTCATGTATTCAGCATTCAAAAATACCATAATCACATAAACACCACTTCATACAATACAAACCTGAAGAAGACGATATCTTGAGACACTTTGGAGTGTCTGGACTCTGGTCTCCTTCCTTTGTCTCTCTCAGTTCCCTTTACAACCAACAGTCGCTATGGTTTTATTCCCAGCGACAGGAAGGCTTTCTCAGTGCGTGAAGCTGTTCTGAGAAGGTCCACGTTCCTGGTTCTGAATTGTTCTTCAGGGCCTAAAAGAAGCCTGACGTTTGCTGCCACGAGCTCGTCCAAACTAACGAGACGTGTTTTTCCTCCGTTCAGCGGCTTGACTGAGAGTAAACGAGCATCAACACGGCAGCTTCCACATGTGACAGAGACGATAAGAAAAAACACCACAGAGAAGGTTCTTTGTATTTTATAGGTGTATATTTTCAACCTGAGTCGATCAAGATAGAAGAAGTAGAAGAAGTGACATTCATAAAGTGGTATAAAATAAAGCATATATTTATTATTAGATTTTTAACGGACAAAACTGAAAGCTTGTTAGTGTAAAAGCTAAAAATGTCTACATACTACATTTTTCCACCAAATTTCCCTCAAATATCTCATGTTTTTATTTATTTCCTTAAATTCATTTCGTCACATTTTAATCGGTAAATGAAGCTCGAGAAGCTCAGGATGATAGCTACTGTACCAAGCATCGGAGTTCTTATTGGACCGTAACATGTGTTATGTCATACAGGCAGATCGATATAGAAACGGTCTTTTCATTGTTGAGGGATTGTAAACGGATTCTTCTGTTTCATTCTTTTGCTGACGTCTTCACTCGACAGTAACAAAATAAAAGCCTGTAATAATAAGATTGTTCTACTGTTTAGCTTCGGGTGAGGAAGTCATCGGGGGAATCATTTATTAAGTGTGTGAATGGATGTGTTGGTGTGAATGGTAGTATTTTTAGTGTGTGTGTGTGTGTGTGTGTGTGTGTGTGTGTGAGGGCTGGAAGTAGAGGGGCCAAGCCAATATTCTTCCTGCCTCAGGCTCCCAGTATTGATTTCCCTTCACACTAGCAAGTGCAGCTATAAATATCTGCCGCTCCTGGAAAAACTAATGACATGACACACACACACACACACACACACACACACACACACACACACACACTCATGAACACCTAAACACAAAGCTGAATGTATGACCACGTTTACTGACGTGTTTTTTCGTTTTCACTGTTTGAGACGTTCCTGATGGCATGAAGCATTTGTAGTGGAGCGACTCGTTCACAGAAAATATCTAAATAAGTTATAATTAAGAGTCTGTGGGACCAGATAGGCGTCAGTGGGACAAAAAGGATTTGATTCCACAACATCTCCGCATTTAATCTGCTTTTTAACCAGTTGAGCTATCAGGATTTTTCTGAGCTACATCAGCTCTCACATAAAGGAAACAATAGATATAGTTTAGATTTCAGATTAGCTTGATAAGCTCTCACACAGAAACAAGATTTTGAATCCAAATGAACTAAAATAGGGAATATACATAGAGTTCAGGTGAGCTACATCAGCTCTCACGCAGAAAATAATTGGAAAATTCAGATAAGAGCGTCCCTTTCATCAGAACCATGGTAAAAATATTAAGCCTGGCTCTATATTGTGTTTACAATGATGTGCATCTGTCGCCACAAAACGCTCCAGAACCATGAAGCTAAATTATTATGAGTAAGATAACATCAATGTGGATTTGATTTGCAATTTGAGAGCAAAACAAAAACTAATATTATTATCCCTGACATGTTTCCATCCTGACTACTTGTGTCCAAACTCCTTGCAAAAGAGGAGGTGATGTCCTTTACCCATCAACTCAATTTATCCAAGACAACCTCTCCATCAGCATTGAATAACATACGTGTGATCTGAACTCCACGTTTTATCATTTTGTGCAAAATTCTCGGTTGAGAAACATTGATGAGAAACATTGATGAGAAACATTGATGAGAATGGCAGTTAATGACAGACAATCATGAGCTTCAAATGTGGTCTTCTGACATGAAAGAACCTGCAGAAACATCAGGAATACCCTGTACTCACTGGACATGATATATTATCTCAATATTCTTAGGATCATGATTATTGTCTGGATGTAACAATTATGGAAGGAAGACATAATAATCAAATAATAAGATAATCAAAGAAGCTGCATTAGCTGTGCTGCATATAATAGATCATCTGTTCCTGTTATTGCTCGTGTCTGAACACTTTACAACCAAATCAGTGGAGAAGTTGCAAAACCTGCAAAAAGCCTCTTTCCCATGATCACAGTTGGTCAGTGATTGTCCTGCTTAACACCGTCCACTGATGATGAGTTTATCAGAAAACCACAAAGGACTCCAGTAATGTGCCTTTGTGACGAGACGTCTAAACAACCGTCTTGTTTTCTGCAGCTGAAAGTAGGTCTTGGCTCGGCGGTGTTGAGTCTTAATTAAGATGTACCAGGAGGTCGACGCTCTGAATGAGCTCATTCAGGCCAGCTTTGGTTATGTAAATCACAATTTCAAGCCCATTGCAGGCACAAGGCTCCCACTGGGATTTAATGACCACATTGTTGTTCACAGTGTGCTGTGAAACTAAACAAAAAACTGCCCCAAAAGAACAAGGACTTCTGTGTAATTCAGCTCCCGAGGTAAATGACTTCCTCAGCATGAATTAGACTGGAGACAATTCTTAGATTCTTTGTGGCCCAGATGATTCAACTGTCTAAACCTAAGTGTTGGTTCTGTCTAAACCTAAGTGTTGGTTCTGTCTAAACCTAAGTGTTGGTTCTGTCTAAACCTAACTGTTGGTTCTGTTGTCTAAACCTAACTGTTGGTTCTGTTGTCTAAACCTAACTGTTGGTTCTGTCTAAACCTAACTGTTGGTTTTGTCTAAACCTAACTGTTGGTTCTGTTGTCTAAACCTAACTGTTGGTTCTGTCTAAACCTAAGTGTTGGTTCTGTCTAAACCTAACTGTTGGTTTTGTCTAAACCTAACTGTTGGTTCTGTTGTCTAAACCTAACTGTTGGTTTTGTCT
>JAVDOI010000103.1:392550-467550 GCA_032191485.1 Leptoclinus maculatus | reverse complement strand
CGGTTTCGTGCCCGCAGCGACGCACAGAGTCCTGAAGTCTCTGCTGGAGAACCCGGTGAAGCTGCCGCTGCATCATGAAGGTGAAGTCCGGAGGAGAAGCGGAGCATCGGCCTGTGTGTGTCCGTGTTTACTGAGAAGAGTCTGGAGGTCTTACAGACACGAGGAGCCTCGATGCTCCTCAGCGTTTATCTGAAAGTCCTTCACTGTTTGGGACAGTTTAGCTGTGAGCTCTGAAACGTTTTAATATCAAGGTGCTGTGAGACCAAACAGAAATATGCTGCTTGGAAAATGTCAAAAAGTAAACAATAATTGAGTATTTATTCCCAGATGAGCAGTTCTGTTTGATATCTAGAGTTTGTTAAATATGTCAGAGATCTGAGATCTCATCCGTCAGAGCTGCAGATGAGATCTCAGAAATAGAGCAAATGTCATGAAATGTATGATCACAAACACAACTGCATGGATTTAATTGATCAAATATCTAAATTCCCGGACGTTTTACGATCAGATATTTAACTTAAGTACATGAACGCTAAACAAAAACAAACGTAGTTTATGAACTCAAAACTTTGGGGATTATTGGTCGTTTGTCGACCAACATGCGAGCAGAAGTCTGTGTGGAAAGTGTCACGAAAACACTGGTAATCCGTGATGATAATCGGTGTGAAGCTCATTCATTGCTGAGATGCACCTGTTGGTGAGGACGGAGGTCCGTGTTTGGAGCCGATAGAACTCCAGTGTTGTGTTCAAGGACACGTTGTCAATACGGAACCATGAAGGATCTGAGGAGGCATAGAAAGCTCTGACGTCTCTGTGAATGTAAAGCTGAGGACATGTTCTGTCTGATAATAATAATCTAAACTGACTGAAGATATTTGTCAGTTAAACATATTTGTTAACACCAAGCGGTTCCTGCAGTTCCTCAGATGAGCACTTGAGACCGGCTCCATAAAGTGAGTCCTGTTTGACCATTTCTAGAGTTAGACTGTCGTCACCAGGAGACAACCCCCGATTCTGAAGAGTGAAGTCAAAGCTTCATGTGTTAAAGCTGCATTCTCTCTAGTGTCCACCAGGGGGCGACTCCTCTGGTCCTATAGAAGTCTATGAGAAAATGACTCTACTTCTCTCTTGATTTATTACCTCAGTAAACATTGTAAACATGAGTTTATGGTCTCAATCTCTAGTTTCAAGTCTTCTTCAATACAGCATGATGTTCATTTAGTACATTATGGTCCATTTAGAGTCAAATAGTCGTCCCAGACAAGATGGGGGAGAACCAGAGACGCTCAAAAACACACCTCTGGTTTTATACATTCTGTGCCTTTTCACTTCATGTTGAGTTCCTCTTTGTAACATCTCTCTTTATACCCATAATCCCTCCTGTTTGGGGTTTTCACTGCCATAGAAGAATCCACTGTGGCACAAATTTCTTAATTTTCATGAGACACATAGGTATAAATCTCATGTCAACTGTTATTCAAGCTACAAAATACCTTAAAGAAAGAGTTAACATTTTCAAACCAATTTTATGAAAGATTACATTTTTTTATTTTGCATAGTTTGCTTGAGACGCGTTGCAGCTGTCGGTCGATGGTTTAGCAGGAAATCGTCCTTCAAGACAAACTGCATTTTAATTTAGTTTTTTGTACATATGTTCATATATATATTTTTTTCCAGGCCGCTATTGTAAATAAGAACGTGTTCTTGGTTAAATGAAGGCTAAATGGGATGTGCCTTTCACACATTCATTGGTGGTTCATTGGTTCACTGAACCAAATATTTGTATAAACTCTTAACGATGGCCTTTCTCTAACAAGAACCACGTCGTCTGAACGTGTAGCGCTAAATAAACATGAATGATAGCAGTGATGAGTGAGCTTACAGGATGCTCAACAATACTCAAATAATCAATACATCCGTAGAGCCACAAGTGGTCCAAAACTCAACAAGGTGTCTTTAAGAAAAAGCTAATATAGAACAGAAGAGTTTCTGATTCCCTCTGTCGTCCTGTGCAGCTTTCAGCAAGGAGAAGGAGAAGGAGAAGAACCTGGAGGAGGATCATAGCGTCCCCCAGTCGGCCTTCCTGGGCCCAACGCTGTGGGACAAGACGCTGCCCTACGATGGAGACTCCTTCCAGCTGGAGTACATGGACCTGGAGGAGTTCCTGTCCGAGAACGGCATCTCCTCCGGCACCTCTCAGCACCACCACCACCACGGCCACCACCAACCGCACACCGCACCGCGGCAGCCGCCCGTCATGTCCCAAGCCCCGCCCACACCGACGCCCACGGTGATGGACCTCAGTAACCACGCCTTCACCTCCATACACACCAGCGTCGTCTCTCTGAACTGCCTGCACGGCAGCCCGGCGAGAGCAGGTAACACCGAAATACACAAATTATTTGACACAAATACTTTGACACTATTGAACTTCATGCTGACATTTTATTTTGTTGATTTTCATGTTTAACCTCACTTGAAGGTGATCTTTTTGCAAGTTTTACCTCTTTTTTTGTCCAATCAATGCATTGATTAATTGACTTTCAAAAGACTTTCACAACATACAAATATGAATGGAAGCCAATAGATGTCTAGAACTAAAACATTGTTTCCTTTCAAACATCACCTGCTCTTCTATTGAAATATTTATCCTGAAAAGCAAGTCAGTCAAACTGAAATCAAGGCTTTGTTTCTCACTCGTCAGTAAAAGAAGAATCAGAGAGTTTCTGTGAACGACTAGTTCTCCTCTTTGCTACCAAAGGAGAAGCCGTCCATCTCTCTGGTGATGAGTTGTAGCTGCAGGAGGAGGAAGGAAGTCTGATTTAACAGAGAACGCTCATTAGAGGGGAGACGAGCTCAGGTGTGTTCAGTTTACCTTCTCAGATCTGATCTCGGGATCTCACCTCAGGAAGGGTGTGTGTGTGTGTCTGTGTGTGTGTGTGTGTGTGTGTGTGTGTGTGTGTGTGTGTGTGTGTGTGTGTGTGTGTGTGTGTGTCTGTGTGTGTGTGTGTGTGTGTGTGTGTGTGTGTGTGTGTGTGTGTGTGTGTGTGTCTGTGTGTGTGTGTGTGTGTGTGTGTCTGTGTCTGTGTCTGTGTCTGTGTCTGTGTCTGTCTGTCTGTCTGTCTGTCTGTCTGTCTGTCTGTCTGTCTGTCTGTCTGTCTGTCTGTCTGTGTGTGTGTGTGTGTGTGTGTGTGTGTGTGTGTGTGTGTGTGTGTGTGTGTGTGTGTGTGTGTGTGTCTGTGTCTGTCTGTCTGTCTGTCTGTCTGTCTGTCTGTCTGTCTGTCTGTCTGTCTGTCTGTCTGTGTGTGTGTGTGTGTGTGTGTCTGCACGAGATCAATGTTTTAAGAACACAGTGTTCTCTGCAGAAGTGGGCCAGTGGGCGGCAACCGTCCCTCCCATCATCACACACGACAAGTTTCCGACTCTCTCTGTTTACATTCACATCAACTAATAACCTCCCCCCCCCCACACACACACACACACACAACACACACACACACACACAACACATGCAGGAGTTCAACTGTTTTTGTTAAAGATCCATCCAGAAATATTTAAAAATACTGATGATTGATAAATATTTGACGTCACCTAAACATTTGTGAAAAGCAAATCTGCTCTTTCTCCAGAATTTATGAAAATTAAACTTTTTAAAAGTGATTGATGCGTGACACAATTAAACTTGTCTCTAAGAAACATCTGGTATCAGCACAGTGTCCTCTTCCACTGACTCTGATTCACGACCGGTCGGCTCGGCTCTCTGCACAGCATCACAGTGAAGCAGTAATCTGCTGCTCTCGTGTCTAAATATAGCAGCATAATCTACGGCCATAATCTGGCATATTTGTACTCCCACATGGCCCTGTGACTGTCCAGCAGATAAGGAGGCAGGAACCACCAGGGTCACCCAGAGTTCACCACATAATGAAGAACAAAGAGCACGAACATCCTCGTCCTGCTGGTTAGGGGGAGTCTCTGGAGAACCTCCTCGTGTCCACACTTTAATTTAAGGGTCACGTCCAACCTGCAAGAAGTATGATGGTGAAATGTTCAGGCCTCTAAAGTGAAGTTTCCAATCTATTTCCATCTGGATGCAACGGATCATAAAAGTCACGGATCAGATCAGCACAAAATGAAAAATGGAGCAAGTATAACTTTTAGTTCCCTGATACTAATTATTGATCACTGATGGTCCATATGAACAGATACAGATCCTTTGATGTTTGATTATAGCAGCTGGTCTACAAGGATCCAGAATATTTATTATGTCACCGTCCTAAAAATCATTTCAACCCTCTGAAGTCAGTAAACCATCAAAAATACTAAATGTTCTACTTTTACTTTTACTTACCTACATCTAAGGAAATAGATTTTTGAGGCCTAAAGAGGTCAAAGTTTCACAAAAAAACAAGCAAGGATCAGAGAAAAATGAATTGCATCGTGAGGTAATTAGCCTAGCTTAGCAGAAAGACTGAAAGCAGAGGGAAACTGCTAGCATGGTTCTGTCTAAAGCTCATAATAATAATAATAGTCATAAATAAATGTGTAGAAATGTAGGATGTGTTTTAAAACCTGCTCTAAACATAGAGATGAGAGACCTGCTGGGCTCCGTGGGACACATCAGGAACCACGACTCAGCAACTCACCCCCACACACACACACACACACACACACACACGCACACACACACACGCACGCACACGCACACACACACACACAGACATGCACACACACACAGACATGCACGTGTCAGGAGGTCTGTCAGTGTCACATTCGAGGCAGCGATGCGCATCATGTGCTGCTGTTTAGCGCATGATGAAAACCAACCACAGGTCTTCCTCTGGCAAAAATCTGAAAAAGACCTGTGATTGGTTGAAACATCACTAACACATTTAAAGGGAGCTGAGACTCCAGCGCGCAGTTCATGTTTAAAACCTGAACCTTCATCTTAAAAACAAGCCTTTAACCTTCTAACAGTCCTTTAAACCTGCAGTGCAGAACCTTTGTCTCCCCCTCTGGCAGTGAGCGGAATTACACCAGACGTTCATGTTGTTTATGTCGTATGTCTGTAGGGGAGCTACAATGTTCATTTGTGTTTGTCCTCGCCGCCCGTAGCTTTCTGTTTTTTCCTGCGCTTCAGCTTTAATGTTCAAATTGAGGACCAACTAAAATGTCCTCACTAGGAGGTGAAGAACTATTGGTCCCCACAAAGATAGATGCACCGACACTTACACACACACACACACACCTGCACCTGACCTCTACAAAAAACATGGATCAAATCAAATTAGTAAGGACAGAAATAAAAAGGTCATAATAACAAATTTAAGACTGTTTCATCAGACTAGACTAGGTGAAAATATGAAGTTTAAAGTCAGAAGTATGAAATAAAACACGCTTTAAGAGAGTTTTTAACTAAAACTTCACTGATAATGAGTAAATAGGTTTTAGATAAAAGTTTTCAACTGTTAAATTGTGAGTTTTAAAATCCAATTTAAGATAACGTATTATTACTTATTATAATTTGTCATAGGGACTTAATATCTAAATTTATCTAACACAGTAATTTTTACTTCATTTTTGTTCCTGACTTCACTCATTTAGTAATTTTTTTGCCTCAGACGAGCTTCCATACAAACCCTCTCAATATTTATTGAAAGTTAAGTTAAAAGTTCCAAAGGCTCCGTGTTTTTTCTTTTTAATGGGATTATTTCCTGCAGGAGACTTTATTTCTGTAACAGCTTATAAAATATAATAATATCTCATAAAACAGTTACTTCATTTGTTTGGAATCAGTAGAGAGGAGACAGTGAATGCATCAGCAGAAATATAAATCTCACAGAAACTGTTTAACTTTAGGTGTATCGCCTCCTGCTGGCTGCAGCTCGTCATTGCAGACTCGGAGGCAGTTCTCTGATTATTTATTTTTATTTGTATTATTAAAAACATACATATAGATAAATACATTTCATTTATTTAACATGAAATATATGAATTAAGAAAGTATGAATAGTTAATATAGTATCATTTATTTGTATCTCTTTACTTCTTGCTTACATGGAACTCATTTTCAATTGTTTGGTTTGTTTGTTTTTGTTTGTCACTGTGTTGATTATGATTTTAGAAATTAGATTATTTTTCATTCGTCAGGATTGATCTTTTATTTTAAAAGGTGGCAAAAGAAAACAAAAAAATAAGTTGGATTTTTGTTCTTACTTACTGCTCTACTTATTTTAAAGTACAAAGTATTGATTAAAGTACATTTTTCGTACTTTATTTAAATTATTTATTGTATTTTTTTGTGTGACATTTTATTTATTCACATCCGTTGAAGGAGGAACGAAAGAAGGAAAGAAAGTTTGTGTAATTTTTCCACTTTGTGGCTCAAACACAACGGAGTGATTGAACACAATCAGGAGCAACTTATTGACGATCAAAAGACGTTTCAGGTCTCCGGCTGAAGCTTATCGGTTCTGGTCGCTGCAGGGTGACCACTTTGTTTAGTGCCTTTTTAAAGACATATTAAAAGACCCTTTAAAGACCCTGATTTTTCTCCCTCCAGGTCTCCCGAACTCCAGAAACACTCCCAGCCCCATCGACCCAGACTCCATCCAGGTTCCCGTCGGGTACGAGCCCGACCCGGCCGACCTGGCTCTGTCCAGCGTGCCGGGTCAGGAGATGTTCGACCCACGCAAACGCAAGTTCTCGGCCGAGGAGCTGAAACCGCAGCCCATGATCAAGAAGGCTCGCAAGATCTTCATCCCAGAGGACCTGAAGGTAAGTTGGAGCTGGTTCTGACCCGATCTTTAGAGTCCTCTTCTGAATGTTATTTTCAGAGATCTTCTTGTTATGCAACACAATACTTACTGTGTCTCAAACCAGAAAAATGAAAACAATTCAGATGCTTCTGGTGAGAAAATCAAATAGTATATCTATATAAATGTATCTCTATAAATATATCTCTATACATATATATAGATATATAAATATACATATATATATAGATATATAAATGTATCTCTCTCATATGTATATTTATATATCTATATAGATACATTTATATATATATATATATATATATATATATATATATATATATAAATGTGTCTTTATATCTATGGGGCAGACAGATTGACCCATTAGTGGTGAGTATTAAACCAGCACGGCATGCTGAGAGTCTTTTGTTTGGTTCTGCTCTCCTATTGGTCCTCTCCTCCTGGTTAAGAGGCTTAAGGAGAAAGCGGAGAGAGGATTCGGCTTTTAATTTGTTCAAACAGAGAAGTGCATGTGTGTGTGTGTGGCTGCAAACTCCTCGGTAGAAGTCGTATTAAAGCTGCAATTAGCGATGTCTGACCACTAGAGGGCAGAAAGTCGCATTAGTTTAATCAAAACAGAAATATAAGAAACTCAGAAACGTGTTCATCAGTGAGCTTTAGAGGTGTTTTTAGGTGCATTTGTAGCTAGCAGTTTACCCCTGCTTCCAGTCTTTATGCTAAGCTAACCCCATCCTGACTGCAGGTCTGTGCTCAGACATGAGATTTATAGTAATATTCTCACGTAACTCTCAGAAAGAGTTAAATTATTCCAACCTTTGCACCACTTATCTAAAGCACTGATTTAAAAAATTTAACTATGTATAAAAACTCTGTTTTCTTTGTTGTGGTCTTACTGGATTCTAGTAAAACTTTGATCATAAGTGACAAAACTACGTGGGACCCTGAAGTGTCCTCCTCTTTTTTCACGTCTCCTCTCTCCTCCCTTCATGTCCTTTGAGCAGGATGACAAATACTGGGCCAGGCGCAGGAAGAACAACGTGGCGGCCAAGAGGTCCCGGGACGGCCGGCGGCTGAAGGAGAACCAGATCGCCATCCGAGCCGCCTTCCTGGAGAAGGAGAACTCGGCTCTGAGGCACGAGGTGGCCGAGCTGAGGAAAGAGCTTGGACGCACCAAGAACGTCCTGGCCAAGTACGAGGCCCAGCACGGGCCGCTGTGAGGACACACACATATGAATATATAAATATATGAATATATATGTATACACAACAACACTCCTCCTGATCCACCAGCAACCCTCCTTTCACTTCTCCTCCACAGTCCTGAAGGGTTGAGATCATCCTCTCTGACTTTGACCGGTTGGTGGACGACCAATAAGATAAAAACTCACTTTTACTCTTTACACTCTTTTTTTTTTTCTTGGTTCCTTCTGAAGACCTCAAGCTTTAAAAACACGCAAATAGTTTTTATCAAACAAACAGGAGAAAATAATGACTTTGTTGGGGACTATTTTCAGCGGCGGATTAATCCACAAAACCCGTCTCACGTCTTTATGATTCGTCAGCGGACGTTGTGGCTGTGACTCCTCCCACTTTTGACCTCTAAAGTGTTCTAAAGTGCCTTTGTAAGATACAAAGGCACTTTAGAACCGCTGACGCCTCGCTCTCTGCCCGACTGCCCCTCCCAGACTCTGTGCAGGTGTTGTTCCCACAATGCACCTGTCCACATGTACATACCAGCACCTCATGACCCGCTGCTCTGCTATTGGTCAGTCAGCATCTGCTCTGTTTTTCGTTTTAAGCTGAAGTAAGTAGTATATTTATGATGTTTATGGAAAGTACAAAGAAAGTAAAAATACAAAGAAAACATAACTTTAAGATGGACTCTGATTTTCCCAAAATGCCCCCCCCCCAAAAAAAAACTAAAAAAAACTTATTTGAACCAAATTTGCAAATTTTCTCTCAAAAGGTTTTTGTTAAAATCATCAAAATGTGCTGCAACAACAGTTCAGAGAGGAATTCAAAGAGAGTCAAGACTTTGAGTTTGTGTTTGGTGCCCCTGGTGGACCCTAGTGGATCCTGGTGGACCCTGGTGGACCCTAGTGGATCCTGGTGGACCCTGGTGGACCCTGGTGGACCCTAGTGAACCCTGGTGGACTCTGGTGGACCCTAGTGGACCCTGGTGGATCCTGGTGGATCCTGGTGGACCCTAGTGGACCCTAGTGGATCCTGGTGGACCCTGGTGGACCCTGGTGGACCCTAGTGAACCCTGGTGGACTCTGGTGGATCCTGGTGGACCCTATTGGACCCTGGTGGACCTCTGACAATTTGTTGGCATGCACGAGGCTGGAAGAGAAAGAGTGAAATGAATCCATAACGGAGCATCAACACGTTTGATTCTCAGTGTTTGTTTATCGATCGTTGCGTCACGTTTAATATTCGTCTCTCTCTGTCGGAGACAAACTTAGTCTTTTAATCTCAACACGTTTCAATAAGGTAGAAATTAAGTTTTCATACGATCCAAAAGTCAGAAGAACAGCTGACACAAACAAGATATTATCTTATTATCTAACGTGTGAGAAAAGATCTCTTTGGTATGCGAACAGGATTTTGTTTGCACGATGATATCGTTTGTAAGTGAGAAATAATTTCTCGTGAAAACAAGATCCAGTTTTTTTGTAATTGCTAAAACACAACTTCTGAAAGATCTCAAATCTCTTCATTCAAAACTATATCACCTCTTCTGAAATATTGTTTCTGCATCACAACTTTACACACAAACATTTTGTAGCTAATTACTAAAAACTATTATCATTTTCATTTGTATCATGCTGTAAATATGAACACAATTATGAGTTTTTTCTTAATACTCATAAATAAATAACAGTATCAGACTGTAACAGAAAATGAACGTAGTTATTAGTATTTAACTGTAAACTAAACACAGTGTGTGGTTGCAGGTGTTTTCACAGGTGCATTCTGGGAAACTGAATGTTGTATTTCACTGTCAGCGTTTAACAAACAACACATGATGAATGTAGACGATGGTCAATGATCTGATCAACGGACGGCTTCAATAATTACAGTTTCAGTTGTTTTTTTAATGCCAATTGTTAAAAACTGATAATCTTATGAGATGATATTCTTTTGATCAACTCTCTCATTTCTTAAAATGTTAAATGTTCAGTTTTCAGATCTCCTGAACGTCACGGTCTTCTGTTGTTGAAACGTTTCCTCAATGAATCAAAGACACGTTTGTCTTTTGTGTTGAGGACAAAGTGACCTTTAACAAACGATCGATCTATGTTTATGTCCTCAAATGTTTTATTTTTAAAGCTCAGAAGTTGATATCAAATATTTCTCAAACCACACAGAAACTATTTAAATATTCTCCTTTTGATTCACTGGAAACCAAACGTGAGCAATAGATGATTCCTGAAATCTTTGGCGTGAACTTTATTGTTATGTTTTATACATAACAATATACAGTGTGTTGGGTGAGTGTTGTCGTCTACTGTGGAATCACTTTAGAACTCTTTACTACAGACCAAAATAATATATAAAGGATATACTGATATACAAATATATATATATTGAAGGTTTTAATGTTTATACAGAGATATTGTTTTTTGTACAGTCTGTTTTCCTACATAGATATTTCCTGTGCATTTTGGAAGAGTTACATAGATATTAAACATATAAATATATTAGGAATGGGCATTACAGAACTCCTCTAAGCTTGTGTAGTTAAAATACCTCAAAGCCTCCGTCACACCTGAGCAGGTGTTTCCTGTAGAGATGCTCGGCCCAGAGGAACGTACTCGCCAACCTGGAGCCTCTTTATCTTTATTTCTCTTTTCTGATATTTTGTTTTCCTATTTTGGGTCCTTGATTATGTTTCTCATGATGAAAATAATAAAATGAATTGAGATTTAAATCCAGCTTTTGTTTCAGCTTTTGTTTCAGTCTGGAGCTGTTTTAGGTTTAAAACACAGTTTCAAAGTTCTTTTATAAGAAAAGCATTAAAAAGAGATTTTAAAAACATCATGAAATGAAATAAAAAATTATACAACAAAAGAAATATCAACATGTCTTTAAACATAAACCTGCAGCTGATTAACACTTAAAATAATAAATGAACCACTTATGTTGATAAAAATATGAATTTATTATTGATGAATCATTTTGATTTGTTGATGTCATCAGTTTAATTATAATTTACATTTAAAAAAGAACCAAACTAAAAACGAATAGAGACAAAACATTTCACTTTTTATTTGTAATTCTAAAACATTTAGTTAAACTGCAGAAAACACGTCATTAAAAAAAGTGTTTTAGATGTTTTAGTAAAGGCTCATGATTATTTCTCCCATCATGCACCAACATAAAGTCCCTTTTATATGAATTATATTTAACATCGAGGAGCAAAACGCAGAACATGTGGTCCCGTTGCATGCTGGGAGGTTTCCCAACACACCTTCCTCATGACTCCCAGCATGAGGATGATGATGAATATAAAACACCAGCAGGGGGCAGCACCTCCCTACAGACTAAAACATGTATCTAGAACAGAAGAAGAAATCTTAATTCATCTTAATTAAAATGTCCTGTTTAATGATTATTATTCATATTTACTTCAGTACCACACTATATTAAAACTAATGAAGTAAAGTAAAACTAAGAACTGAAAACATCTGTTGTCGCAGACACAATATTTGAGTTTTTCTCTCTTTTCTTTCTCCGCTGTGTAACATCAGCATCGCTGCAATTGAATGTGACAGTGTTCCTTTACACATAACCACTGACAGTGTTCCTTTACACATAACCACTGACAGTGTTCCTTTACACATAACCACTGACAGTGTTCCTTTACACATAAACACTGACAGTGTTCCTTTACACATAACCACTGACAGTGTTCCTTTACACATAAACACTGACAGTGTTCCTTTACACATAAACACTGACAGTGTTCCTTCACACATAACCACTGACAGTGTTCCTTTACACATAACCACTGACAGTGTTCCTTCACACATAACCACTGACAGTGTTCCTTTACACATAACCACTGACAGTGTTCCTTCACACATAACCACTGACAGTGTTCCTTCACACATAACCACTGACAGTGTTCCTTCACACATAAACACTGACAGTGTTCCTTTACACATAACCACTGACAGTGTTCCTTTACACATAACCACTGACA
Organism: Leptoclinus maculatus; assembly: GCA_032191485.1. Taxonomy (NCBI): domain Eukaryota; kingdom Metazoa; phylum Chordata; class Actinopteri; order Perciformes; family Stichaeidae; genus Leptoclinus; species Leptoclinus maculatus. The sequence goes on along the minus strand of JAVDOI010000103.1, from coordinate 455,565 downwards.
GTGTTCCTTTACACATAAGCACTGACAGTGTTCCTTTACACATAACCACTGACAGTGTTCCTTTACACATAACCACTGACAGTGTTCCTTTACACATAACCACTGACAGTGTTCCTTCACACATAAACACTGACAGTGTTCCTTTACACATAACCACTGACAGTGTTCCTTTACACATAAGCACTGACAGTGTTCCTTTACACATAACCACTGACAGTGTTCCTTTACACATAACCACTGACAGTGTTCCTTTACACATAACCACTGACAGTGTTCCTTTACACATAACCACTGACAGTGTTCCTTTACACATAACCACTGACAGTGTTCCTTTACACATAACCACTGACAGTGTTCCTTTACACATAACCACTGACAGTGTTCCTCTCCACATAACCACTGACAGTGTTCCTTTACACATAAGCACTGACAGTGTTCCTTTACACATAACCACTGACAGTGTTCCTTCACACATAACCACTGACAGTGTTCCTTTACACATAACCACTGACAGTGTTCCTTTACACATAACCACTGACAGTGTTCCTTTACACATAAGCACTGACAGTGTTCCTTCACACATAACCACTGACAGTGTTCCTTTACACATAAACACTGACAGTGTTCCTTTACACATAACCACTGACAGTGTTCCTTTACACATAAGCACTGACAGTGTTCCTTTACACATAAGCACTGACAGTGTTCCTTTACACATAAGCACTGACAGTGTTCCTTTACACATAACCACTGACAGTGTTCCTTCACACATAAACACTGACAGTGTTCCTTTACACATAAACACTGACAGTGTTCCTTCACACATAACCACTGACAGTGTTCCTTCACACATAACCACTGACAGTGTTCCTTTACACATAAGCACTGACAGTGTTCCTTTACACATAAACACTGACAGTGTTCCTTTACACATAACCACTGACAGTGTTCCTTCACACATAAACACTGACAGTGTTCCTTTACACATAAACACTGACAGTGTTCCTTCACACATAACCACTGACAGTGTTCCTTCACACATAACCACTGACAGTGTTCCTTTACACATAAGCACTGACAGTGTTCCTTTACACATAAACACTGACAGTGTTCCTTTACACATAAACACTGACAGTGTTCCTTCACACATAACCACTGACAGTGTTCCTTCACACATAACCACTGACAGTGTTCCTTTACACATAACCACTGACAGTGTTCCTTCACACATAAACACTGACAGTGTTCCTTTACACATAAACACTGACAGTGTTCCTTCACACATAACCACTGACAGTGTTCCTTCACACATAACCACTGACAGTGTTCCTTTACACATAAGCACTGACAGTGTTCCTTTACACATAACCACTGACAGTGTTCCTTTACACATAAACACTGACAGTGTTCCTTTACACATAAGCACTGACAGTGTTCCTTTACACATAACCACTGACAGTGTTCCTTTACACATAACCACTGACAGTGTTCCTTTACACATAAACACTGACAGTGTTCCTTTACACATAAGCACTGACAGTGTTCCTTTACACATAACCACTGACAGTGTTCCTTTACACATAACCACTGACAGTGTTCCTTTACACATAACCACTGACAGTGTTCCTTCACACATAACCACTGACAGTGTTCCTTTACACATAACCACTGACAGTGTTCCTTTACACATAAGCACTGACAGTGTTCCTTTACACATAAGCACTGACAGTGTTCCTTTACACATAAGCACTGACAGTGTTCCTTCACACATAACCACTGACAGTGTTCCTTCACACATAACCACTGACAGTGTTCCTTCACACATAACCACTGACAGTGTTCCTTTACACATAAGCACTGACAGTGTTCCTTCACACATAACCACTGACAGTGTTCCTTCACACATAACCACTGACAGTGTTCCTTCACACATAACCACTGACAGTGTTCCTTCACACATAACCACTGACAGTGTTCCTTCACACATTACTTCTCCTCTACAGAGATACAGTAATATATGAAGCTTCTACTTGTTTCACTAAGAGCTGCTGATTATAATAATCCTTCTTTTCCTTTAAAACTCCACCTTTTTCTGAGAATCTGTGATGTTCTGTGATGTTTTCTCTCCTTTATTTGATAACATCTCTAAAGATGAGAGATGATTAATAAACTCACAAGGTGAAAGAATCCAACAGCTGTTTCTCTGCCAGATGAAACACGAACGGCTCTTTTTCCTTCATTCTGTCTCATATTTTAGCCTCTTTAGCGCTCCACTAAATTGGAATTGTCATTATGTAATACCATTTTCTCAAAGTGAAAGAGAGCAGATTAGGATATTCTGCTAATCTCACCAGTTCAGAGCGTCACACGGTGACAGCGGAGCACTTTATTAGTGCCGCTTTAAAACCTGGGAGTTCATGAAATGTATGAAAATGGAGAGAAGTCCTGCAGGACGCGTTGAACGGACGCGTTCAAAGATTCTTCTTGTTTGAAGTGTTTTATTCCCTCACAGGTTTCAATTTAAAAAGAAAAGGACAGTTTATATCCGATAAAACTTCTTCTTCTTCTTCTTCTCATCATGTCAGTAACAAAATCAGTTTCCATCTTTTCTTCGTAGATTTTTCTGTTTTCATCAGTTACATTAAATCTTAACCTTTTAAAGGTTCTGATCACATTCTTGTTGAAAGAAAAATATATTATTCAACAATATTTAATCTCTGAAAATAAACGTACTTTTACTGTTAATAACCAGCTTCTGTGTGAAATGAAATCACCAGATTTGATCAAAGCAGCAACTATTGATAATAAATCCGTACGTCTGAAGGAAACAGACGTTACGTTACTCGCGGGATCATTTGGTTATTCGCTTCATTCATCTCCATGGAAACCATCATCAACCAATGAAAGAAATAAGAAATATTAAAATAAGTATTTCTGCTTAGTACTTGATGTGGAAGTCTCTGATATCCTGGAAACTAAACGCCGTCATGTCTGGTTCATGACATCATCCTGAGTCTTCTTCACTGAATCTCACATCAGCTGGTTCTACAGCTGCATGAACCCAAAATACACGCAATTTGCTGTGATTTGATTGCAATAAACATTTACATTACAGTCATTTAGCAGACGCTTTTATCCAAAGCGACTTACAATTCAGATTGCTACGGGAGCAATTTTTGGGGTTAAGTGCCTTGCTCAAGGACACATCGACACGGGACTAGCAGATCGAACCACCGATCCTCTGATTGAAGGACGGCCCTGCTATCCACTTAGCCACAGTCGCTAAGATAAAAAGATGCTCAAATAACAACATGAAGATGCTGATTTGTAAAAAGTCTGAACTCATGTTTTGTTAGCTCTCTCCACAAGACGACAAACAAAAGCAAAATGCTCGGTTAAGTTTGGTAAAATAGCGCAGTTTGTTTGGTTAAAATAAATGTTTGTGAAAATATTTAAGTTAGAGACTTTAGTTAGTAAGTGGACATGGACGTTTGGATGCACATGGGACTCAGTCAGCGGTCTCCTGGGTGAAAGTCTTGTTTGTTTGACTTTGATTTGAAACATGTTTGTCACACAGATGTCGTTGCTTTACTGTTATAATTTTATTTGTTGATTTTACTCAATTATTACACTAAATGATATTATTTTATTATTTTATTTATTTTTATCATGTCGACTTTTTCCCGTTTCATCTAATTTTCTGTTTTATTTTGGTTTAACTCCCTTAGTGGTCGTGTTTTGTTCATTCACTGTTGATCTTTCTGTTCTTTTATTATTGTCTTGATTTTGCTGCTTTGTCTGTAAACTCTGTTTTTAAAGGAGCTATATAAATAAAGTTATTATTATCATTGTACGTCAAAAACAAGCCGGGAGAAAATAGCAGGCATACCCCACGTTCTTTAATAAACCCGGCTATATTTAATATCTGACGGTTGAAAGGTCTCATTGAAGCTCCACTTCCTGTGTTGGACGTGCACATGAATCAGGTCAATGTAATCGTCACTTTGTAAACTTAACTTTCATGTTCTGGGTCTAAAGGTTCTGATATGTCACATAATAAGAAGGTTATTTCACCACACTGGCTGCCGGTCATCACAAAAGAAAACACTGCAAGAAATACGGAAACATGTTTTTATTTGATTTCAACATCTCTCCCACGATTAAAACGATTGAACTTGTATTCATATTCATTAATTGGTAGTCGTGGGAGTGTTTGAGGCTGCAGATGTGAAGTAGCTGCTTAATCCGGAACGAAGCATCTCTTCTCTTTATTCTAATGATATAATGAATTCTGCACACGGCCCCTGATGAATAAATGTAATGTTTTCTCAGAACAAATCTCACGTTACATCACTGAAATGTTTGTTTTCAAATTATTGCCTCATGAATTTTAACAAACCTTAATGTGAGAAAACAAAACATCCAAACTCTAAAGCTGTAAAAGAAAAGTTTGAAGATAAAACAAGTTTGTTTTAGTCTCATTTATAGTTCACCACCACAACACATTCACATTTTACATCTGTTATGCACATCAGTGGTTACAATTGTGTTTAAGTGGACAGAAAACTTTTGTCGTTTATTTTTGGGTGTTTTTATTCCAGTCGTTCATTTTAAACAGCTTTTCATCAGAAGCACTGTGATGGAGTCCCTGACGTCTGTCAGATTACATCTGATGTCACAGACGGACCAACAGACGGGTTTTGCTCGTCCAGGTTTTATTGCTCAGATCTTTCGCTGCGTGCCACGTTGGCGAGCCGGGTCCCTGAGCCTCATGTAGGCATCAGATGAGCCGCCGGGTCAGGCCTGAACACGACGAAATCCCAGCCTGTTGACAACCTGAAGCTTACATAACCCCTCCCCCCATGGACAAAAAAACCCAGCACAGGGCAAAGACAAATACATAATACACGCTCCTAATACTTTGCGGCGGGCACCATATAATCCACAAACATGGAATATGGAGAGTGGGGTGGATAATTGTGCGATTCATATTATGGATGGGTCGCAGCCATTGGTGGGTTGCTCAGCTGGCTGTGTGCTGTTTTTTTTTTTTTAATGTAAGAGGATTTGGCCTCTGTGGCACGAGTCCTCCAAAGACTCAGGGTTGGATCATCCAGTCGGACGGCGCCAGAGCCAATGAGCAGAGGCGATGACGGCGGCCTGACGTGGGAGGCGAGAGTCTTTTTGGTCCGGGAGGGATTTGGTCGTTTCAGGAAGGAAGAGGGATTAGTTTGCAATTTTTTTGTGTGCACAGAACAAATGTCATTTAGAATCAGTCAAAGAGAGAAGAAGGATCTGTTCTATACAGTGTCAGTGCTTCAAAACACGGGACAGCTTGAAGCCTTCAATCCCGAAATGTAGATGGTCTGTTGCATCCACCAAATCATAAAACAAATCTGATCCCAGGTTGTGTCTTTTTTGTGATAATTTCACATTCAGGAATTAAAACTTAAAACAGATGGTAACACTCATTTTATAAGCACCCATTTAAGAGAAAAGTCAAATCACAAGAAACCAACTGACATTTACCATTAAACAACACCTCACGTTATGTAGCGTCCACAAGCAGGTCCTGAGTCCAGAAGACTCCGGGTGTCCCAGCTGATATTTTGACTAAAACTGGTTCATGTCGGACTCGTGTCTTGTAAGCCAATTTAGTGCAGGACACTTTGATCAACACATCAATCAATCAATCAATCAATCAATGTAGGATGCCTCTGGGTCCTCAGCAGCCTCTGGCGGCAGGAAGTTGAGGGGCTTCTGGGAGTTTTTTCAGCAGGTGTGTCCGAGTCTCCTAAAAAAAAAAATAATGAAAGAAAAACATGTATTAACGTTGAGCAAATTAACTTTCCTCCTACTAAAAATCAGTTTTCATGAAGGTTGAAGGAGTTCATTCTTGACTTTTTGACCGTTATTCAAATAACAAATCTAGACAATTGTTCTTCCTTTAATGTTTTCTAGTTGGTAATCATTGCATGAAACATCTCAATAACCGTTTGATTGGTTTCTATGGTACAGATATTCCTGGTCCCTTGAGGATGAATCCTTCTGACCTTAATGACTTTTCATCTATCCCTCTCATCTGGTCACAATTTGAATTAGTCCAACACAAACTGATGACACTCCCATCCTTTCTCTTTAAGAGATAAACACATTATGTTTCCTTCGTGTTGTCTCAGTTGGAGGATTTCCCTCCAAACAAACATCAGCTTCAGTTTCTCGATCAGCTTCTTTTAACACCATTGAACAAATCTCTGTTAACGCCAACATCTGCTGCCACACACGTAAACCTTAACCCTCTACCGAGAGGCCACCAAAGGGTTAGTCCCACCGCCCGGCATACGTCAAAGTAATGAGTGACGAGCGCGCATCTGTCCGTCCATTCATTATTTCCCTGTCCAGTGAGGGTTTATGTTGTCTTTTCAGCTCATCTCAGTGATGGGGGGAGGGGGGATCAGGCAGCGGATTTACAGGCTGGTTCAGACCTTCATGCAGCCGGACGAAGAGCTTTGAGTCTGGGACCTCAGGGTCCAGAGTTTGTGGGGGAGGGGAGCCAACGGACTCACAGTCTGGTCCTGATGATGCTCCTCTTCCCACTCTGTGAGTCACTGGTTTCTACATTTTATTCTGGAACCGCTTCAGGTGAAAGTTCAGGAGGTTCAGACTAAAACACAATCGTGATGGTTGGTTTTTGAAGCTGTTGGTTGTGGTTCTGTTGGTTGATCCACCACTTTGGTCCAGACTGAACTCTCTCATCAGCCATTGTAAAACCGATTAGCTTAGATTTGTTTCAGATATTCATGGTCTCCAGAGGATTTAACCCTAATGACTTTGTTGGTCTTCTGACTTTTATTCTACTGAAAGCAGAAAGTCAGACGGAAATATCTTATGATAGATGTTTTACAATTATTTAGCACCAACAGAGTGAAATATCTTAACAAATATTGACTAAATCCTGTCTCCCAGTTTGTTTTGCCAGTTATGTTTTGAAAAAAAAACTAATTGCTTCGTGCATTAAGTCCAATGGCAACGCTTTTTTAAGTAAAGGACGCACTATGTTTGTCTTATGCACGGTCGGGGTTACAAAGTTCAGGACTTTAACACTGGAGACTCAGAGTTGGTTAAGTTTAAGGTTAGAAAAAGGTTGTGATGTTTAACCAAACACCTTCAGAACTAAAAACATGCTAATTAGGAAATGTCTGTTAGATTGATACATCATGTAATCATCAGATTTTCGACTTCTAAACTTGTGTTTTTATTGCGACAACCCTGATTCTTTGATGTTTCGGATTGTTCAGGTAATGTTTTCATAGTTCACACTGAAATAACCAGTTCTGGACATTTTTCATTGGTTTCCATTCAAGATTCCTTCTTTTCAGTTCACTTCTTGACAAACGTTACAAAAGTTTTCTTGGGTTTCAGACATTGAGACTATTTCTTCCACATGATGCTTCCACTTTGTGAGAGGGGAAAGTTTCCACCAGTAGTTTCAGTGAGAACTCATCTATACCATCTGTTTACGGCATCCAGAGGTCGTGTGTCTGTGGGCAGGGCGTCGACGTAAAGCTGCATTAGACAGCTTTTCATAAGGTTTAAACATGATTTACACAAAACATTCAGACCATGTTGGTTTCACAATGTTCCGACTGGGTAAGTAATTATCTTCTTGCAGAACTCAGCATAGACAGAACATAAGCAGCTGTGTTTAGGGGAGCCAAAACATGTGAGAGCCTGTGAATTCATTTTAAAATCTGTCTGTTTTCAGAACAAAAAGTGAGGAAATTCAAACATTTAAACATTGTTGAGAATTCAGTACACATGGTCTGTTCACATTTTTATCTTTATTCATTAGTCACTCAAAGTGCTTTTTAATAATAGTGAGAAGAGCATCAGAGTTTAACACAAGAGACAGGAGTTCAAATCCTGTCACAGACCTGCAAATAACATTTTGTTCTTATTTGTATTCACCACAACCTTTCCCTAACTTTAACTAAGTGTTTTAGTTTCATAACCATAACTTAACCATAGTTTATTAAATGATCTTTCCCTAATATCATACTGTTAAAAGCAAGAATTAAAAAAAACGTATCCCGGTTTGGCCTTATTTTCCAATATGTTATGTTATGTTATGTTTATTTTATTTGATATGGACATCACAGTAGCATTAGAATTGTAACATACATTATGCACAAAGCCCAGATGCACTGTGTTAAGTATCAACATATAGTTTGAATAACGTCAAACTGAAAACGGTTTTATAAAAATCTAGAGCTATTTATCGAACCTTCAGTATCTTTTCAAAATATACACACGAATTCAGTGTCAAAAAAAGTAAAGCACTTACATTTAGCTTGTCTCTTATTTTTCTTGTGATCAGATATTTCCACATTCAGATCAGAATTTTGTGCATAATTAAAGTCCATTTTCATGTTCTGATGACATTAAAACTGATGCATTGAGGAGTTAGGTTTTTTAAGCTCGTTCTCATTCCCGGGGCGTCGAATACTGACATTTTGTTGCGGTGCCATACCTTCAAGTAACTCTAATGTGAAGCATTACCAGGTGTATCAGTCTTAAAACAGAAAATATTGCATTTATCCAAAACCACCAATAGAAACATCAGGTTTTAGACACAGTCCTAAAATATCAGAGAGCAAAAGTCTTACCACAATAAAAAAATTTACTTTTCATTTGATTTCTCCAGAATCAGCCACCAACTACATCTAACTAATTAATCAGGTTTTGATTTGCTGTTAATCTGATTATAACAGAATGTGACCAATCAGCTGCTCAGACCTGGACCTGGATTTGGGTCGAGCACTCAGACACATATCAGTAATAATTGATTTCCATGCATTTGCTAATGCGTAATGGATTACAGTTGGAACAAGCAGACTGTGGCACGACATGGAACAGTATGTATGGGACCGACAGATGCCCTTGACACACAATGAACTGTAATATATGAACGCACACAGATGTTCACGTGCAGGATGATTTGACAGATGTTTTTTATTTAGATTAATACTAATCTCGTTTATTTTTTTGAATTTACATTGACTTTGAAGTAGTTTTGCTCTTGTTTTGAAGGACTGATAAATACAAGTGTTTTCCTTTTTGTTGTTATTCATGATTATTGTACCGTAGCTGAAGTTGATGAAAACAATATTCTGGTAAGCAGATGTGGCAAGTTTAACCCATAAAAGCCCACCAGCCACACACAAACATTCATTCTAACCATGAGCTAAACTCATTCTAGTCTTCACTAAATCACAAAGACTTTAGATGAATGAATAAAGCTAAACATAAATGTCTTAATTTGGGGGAAACCATTTTCTCCATCCCCGTAATGCAGGAGTCCTTACAATGTAGTGTGTATCCCAGTGTCCCACAATGTAGTGTGTATCCCAGTGTCCCCACAATGTAGTGTGTATCCCAGTGTCCCCACAATGTAGTGTGTATCCCAGTGTCCCCACAATGTAGTGTGTATCCCAGTGTCCCCACAATGTCAGTGTGTATCCCAGTGTCCCCACAATGTAGTGTGTATCCCAGTGTCCCCACAATGTCAGTGTGTATCCCAGTGTCCCCACAATGTAGTGTGTATCCCAGTGTCCCCACAATGTCAGTGTGTATCCCAGTGTCCCCACAATGTAGTTTGTATCCCAGTGTCCCCACAATGTCAGTGTGTATCCCACTGTCCCCACAATGTCAGTGTGCTCTCAGGTTTTAGACAATAACTTGATTAATTGATAAGTTGATTGACAGAAATTTAAATGACCATGTTAATAACTGATTTACTGTTTAAGTAATTTATTAAAACAATTGTAAATGTGATGGATTTGTTTGTCACCGTGTACAGCAATTTTAATTGTAATTCAATTTTATGACATTTTATAGATTAAAAAACCAAGTGTATTTGAAAGAATAATGGTTGTAAAAATAATAGTTTGGGTCCAAGTAATGTGATGTAAACCAGAGGCTCAGACATTCATTTTTTGGGGTCGGCAAAATGTAAGCACTTAAAGATACAATACAATAATTATGTCATGACTTTAGCTGGAATAAGTAATTATTTTTTTGGTAGTATGAGTATTAGGTTGTTACAAACGGTATATTATATATTGTTTTTTCCTATATTTTGGGAATCATTTTGTGTGTACACTGAAGTGTGAAAAAAATAGATAATGAATGCATGAAATATAGAAACTAAAGTCACTATTATACATGTTTTCCAAACAGGTGTTGTTTCAGGTCATTTTCATGTTTGCAGGCAGCGGGGGAGGGGGGGGGGGTTATAAAAGGTTTTGGGTGGACTCTTCTGGCTGCTTACCTCCTGCTGACCCACTCAGCAGCTCGTCAAAGACAATCCAGATGTTTTAAAAAGTAAAAATAAAGAGCTAAAAACACATCAGTACAAAGTGACACCTCCTCCTCCCTCCCTCCTCCTCCTCTTCCTCAGACCAGAGTACTCCTCTTCTCTCGTTCCCTCTCTCGTTCCCTCTCTCCTCGGTCCCGGCTCAGGTCCGGCGTCGGCAGCTCTCCGTGGCCCGAGGCCGTGTTGTTGGGCTCGTAGCGGGCCGAGGCCGGCGAGTTCTGCATGACCACCAGGCGGATGGGCGACTGGCTGGGCGGCGGCGGCGCGGTGTCGGGTGCATACTCCTTGGTGGGGTCTTTGCCCCGGCAGTCGTACAGGATGCAGGAGATGAGGAAGACCAGCAGCAGGATGACATAGCTGGCGACCAGGATGATGAGGTTCAAGGTGACGGGGTCAATCTCCAGGTAGAATTCCATAAAACCCATGGCGCCGCTTCATATCTCGCCCCGGAATATCCAGAGGGATGATGGGTAAAAAAAAGAAAATCAGGAGGAGAGAATATGGAGAGGAAAGAGAGGTTGCAGCTAAAAAAAAAGACTGTGATGATGGACAGCTGGCAGCAGAGAGAGGAAGAGCAAAAAGACAGCAGAGGGCGGCAGCACAGAGATGAAATGAGAGGATGAGAGAGAGACAGAGACAGAGACAGAGACAGAGAGAGAGAGACAGAGAGAGAGCGAGAGAGAGAGACAGAGGGAGAGAGACAGAAAGACAGAGACAGAGAGACAGAGACAGAGAGAGAGATGGACTGTATGTGAAGCTTTGTGCTTTAATCCTCTCTTCTCCTCCATTGACTGTCAGCAGCCAATGATTAAAGCTGCTCAGTTTTTAATAACTTAAGCCACCATTTTGATTTTACTGAACTACACAACAGCAACAAAATGGAGGAAAAAGAGACTTGAACCAAACACCTGTCAGTTTGCCACGAGCATCACTTTGGGGGGATTTTAGGGAGTCATGTAATTTATTATGTCACTCCGACTGATTCTCTTTTTTTTACATTTGAAATCAAATTAGTTTAAAAGCACATCAGGTCACATCGACAGGCTGAAACATGCAATTTTATAAATATTGGTGTTAGCATGTTAGCACGTCCTGGTAATGACAGCTACAGAGGTTTTATTATAACAAATGAATCCTCTTTAACGGCCTACTTTGTTTTGAGAATAAAGTCAAAATAAAAAGCAGAGAAAAGTTGGTCAGATGATGTTGAAGGAGACAGAGTTGATTCACATCAGGATATGCATCAAGGCCGCTCAGAGTTCTGACTCTGAGCTTCTGATATTTATACTGAGTAAACAACATGCAATGCACAGGATTGGTTTACAATGAGGTCTTCGTCACAAAAGGTGACACACACACACAAAATGGCGTCCCCGCCATGTAGTCTGGGAAGAGAACTTCACTTGAGCATCTGTTCTGGCACAAAGGTTACTTTCTCAAAACAACTCTGTGTCTATCTTCCTTATTATCATTTACATGCTGAGAACGCTTTCTTTCCCAGACGCTGTAGAACGTAATGTAGACTTTGTTCACACACACACATTCAGATGTGGACCCAGGCCATAAAGTTCAAGTGAGGACACCAGAATTGTGAGCACACATATTATAATTGGTCATTTAGGTTTTTGACTCTAACATATGATGATGTGGCAGATCACTTATTGCTAATATTATAAGTTTACACAAAGTAGTCTGCTGTTATTTCATTCCCTTACATTTATAATTTGTATTATTTGTAAATAATAATAAATTCACTCCTTCAGTTTATTATTGTTTAGTTTATCCTTTGATAATATGTCTCTCACAGTGCAATAAACTAAAGATAAAAACAGGAAAGTAACACGTCTGTGAAGCAGCAGCATGACTTTTGAAGGTATCAGCCATCTGTTTGCTGCTGAAGAGGCTTCTGTATAGATTCATTAGAAAGTGTGAAGGAGGATTTCTATAATCTTCTAGAAACCTTCTGTTCAGTGATCTGAGGATCTGATCCAACTGAAAACATCATGCGACATGTGACGTTTGTCGCTCCTCATCATCACTTTCTTCTTCTTCCTTTTTCTGTTCCTCAGAACAAAGCTGCTTCCTGTTAAAACATCACTAAAGCAGAACCAATAAGAACCAACAGAACCGCTGGATGTGTAGATGACGTCATGTGACTCCATCACCTGACACATGAACATCTGCATGTTGTTTGGGTTTAATGCTGCAGATGTTCTGCTTCATGCTTTAAAGCCTCCACACAAAACAAACACAGATCAGAATCTTAAATGCAGAAACAGTTCAACACGTTCAGTCTGTCAAAATAAAACACAGACAAATGAAAAGAGGAAATCCAGTCTCTGTAAAACAACAGAATCAGGAAATACCTCTCAGACCAGGGACACCTCACTACTGTCCTCCACAGCAGATGGTGAGAGGGGAAAAAAACAAGGCGGGGTAAAAATAACAGAGCAGGAAAAATATAGCAAAGCGGATATTAAGTCTTTAGAGAGAGAGAGAGAGAGAGAGAGAGAGAGAGAGAGAGAGAGAGAGAGAGAGAGAGAGAGAGAGTGAGAGGCACCCAAACAAGAAGAAGTGAGCTGCTAATGGAAGAAGATCCGTCTGACCCAGAAACACTGAGACAGAATGTAACAGCAGGAAACTCCGAAAACTCTCAATGAAGAAACCAGAGGAAGAGATATGGAAGCCCATTACCGCCACTGTGAGGAACTGTGAGTCATTATCATGACTTAGTATCTCATAATTATCATAGTTATGAGATACTAAGTCTATCTCAGTAGATGCATATTTGCAACAGTTGCAGCAGTTTTTCAATAAAAGGTTTAATTAGATTCTCGCAGGCAGACGACCAAACAACAGGATCTATGACCCAGAGCGGCGTCTGGGGCTTTTATTGTGAAAGGTGAGAAGGAAAGATTGTATCAGAGCTTCCTTTGTCACGGTTGAAGGAGTTTTCTGTCTTGGTTTGGACAATGGAGCCTCCACGTTGTTTCATAAATAACTCATCAAGATCCACAACCTGATTTAATTTACGGTGCAAAAGCTCACAAAACATCAATCCCAAAAACATTTTTGTCGTGTGATATTCACGTTCTGTGTGAAAGTACTCACAGCTGTTTGAAAACATATTTTTTTAAATGAATCACACAAAAAAAGTGTGTAAAGATTAATTATGTTGTTTTTGGAGCTTTTGATTAGTTGGGTTTATGAAAAACATCCTTGTTACTAAGTAAAACCTATTAGCATAAAGACTGGAAACAGCTACCGGTACATCCTCCGAGCAGCTCCTCTAAACTCACCGATGAACACGTTAAATCTCATTTGTTGCACGTCTTCATCTCAAGTAGACAAACACACTCTTTACTGGTCAATCTGAAAACTCTGCTGCTCGACTTAACAACAGTCACACACGTTACTTTCAAACAACCATTTATGCATTTTAACAATTTTATGTCCAAACCCTTTTTTTTGTCATTTTAAATGTTTTCCAGCTCATTCATCTGTTGAAATGTTTAACTGACACTAAAAATGCAAGCTTTCTTTCTACCACATTTATTTATTTCATCTGTAAAAGGAAGGTTTTCTGTCTGTGCAGCACTTTGAGCTACATAGCCTGTATGAGATGTGCAATACACATAAAGAATATTATTATTGATCATTTCGAACAAAAACAAAATTGTTCCCTTCATGTCAAACTGTTCCTTGAAGGGATCACCGACGTTCATCCCGAGGGGACCATGAACATGTGAAGCTGGTTTCATGATGGTTGTTGAGATGTTTCGGCGTTCCTCCAGCAGAGCGTTGACTTGTTTAAAGGAAGTGAAGTCACCTTCGGTCTTCAGCGGACTGGACCACGATGGCACAAAGCTGCTGCCATTCTTCTGAAACACAATGTGGACTTCCTGCACCCCTCCCCCGTCCGTCACAGCACCCACCAGAGACCTGGAGCTCCGAGCTCTAACTATTATTTCAATACGCCTCTAAATCCATCAGCACGCCGACAAATGAAAGAAACAGATGGAGAGAAAAAGTTTGAGGGGAAAAATGAATTTTAGTCGGAGGACAGGAAGTGCCTCTCCCTGGTTCATGGAGACTTTCGGGGGCCCTCTGGGGCCTCCCAGGCCATTGTTGGCCCTGCTGGTCTCCTTCAGAAGCTGAAACCAGCTTCTATCTCAGGATCTTTTTCCCACCACAGACCAACTGGAGCCGGTCACCACATCCTGCAACGACTCCTTCAGGGTGTGTTTCACTCCAACATCAACAATCACTTTGAAACAAGCCTGAAGTTGAATAGAAACTGTGTTGTTATGAAGCTGCTCTGCAGATAAAATCACTATTTCATGATCATGACATCAACCAAACAACAAGTTAACAGAGCAGCTGTGCTTTAAAATGATCAATAACAGAGAAAAGTCAGAAGCATCAAAAAGGGCGGCGGCTTCAAGTTCAGCCGCAAAACATCTGTCACCATCTGGAGGAGATTTTTTTCTGCTTGTGAGGCACAAAACTACCAGACTTCAATCTAAAAGTAGCTGCTGAAGAACAAACGCTCCACTTCTGAGAAGAGAGAACATCGAGGCCGTGATGAAAGTAGACGAAACAACCTTTTAATATTTGTGAAGAACTAAAAGTAAAAGATTCAGATTCAGTCTGTGATCAGATTTTGTTGGCTGAGAAGTCAGAACATTTTTAATACATTTTCACCACCTGGACAAATAAAACAAAACAGCATGAAAACTTGAATGAAAGAAAAGCTTTAAAAATATCACATTGTAGTGAAGTAAAAGGAGGCGTCATACATACACATAAAATATACGTTTCTATCTTTTGGATTTTTTTTAATTGGACTTCAAGCATAATAATGATTAGTAGTCGAGCAGTTTTGAACAAACAAGTTGAACCAGTTATTTGTGGACAAATAAAAAACACCAAAAAGTCCAGTTTCTCTGTATATTAAATAAAAACAGCAGCTTCCATCGTTTACCTCACTGTAAAAACATCAATCAGAAATCTGTAATTAAAAAATTGGAAACTAAATGAAGCTGTCTAAGTGGGAGACAACATCTAAGTACAACAATCTTATTTATTTCTAAAACCTCTGACCAATTAACAAACTTCCTCTTTCCCGTCTAAAGACGGATATGAAGATTGAACCTTGTGACCTCCACAGATCAGATTCATTTCCAGCTTCAGGGAACAGCTGAACTTCAGAGCTAAATGTTATGAATACAAACACACACATTAGAAAAACACTCGTCATCATCACTCTAACAACATTATAACATAATTATAATTATCTTGAAACGGTAAAATGAGTAGCGTATTGATTATTGATATGTTTGTCAGACCAGCCCGATCTCATAGAAATGATGTTCATGACAAATACGTTTGTAATTAAACTCCATGTCAGGATGAGGATAAGGTGGATGGATCAAGACTTTCACACAGGAGACCGCTGTTCGTGTCCCGTGTATGAAACTTAAAGTCCATTTTTTTGTTACGTTGAACATTTCATACATTCACGTAAAAACAAACAAACTTATTTTCAGCCAAACCATGATGTTTAAGTAGTTTTGTTGCGGTTTTGTATTAATTCACATTAAACACGTGTTTAAAACTGTGACCGTGATCCAGGAGAAAATACGTTTCCATTGAAACGTAAGTGTGAATGCAGTTTAGTTGTATCAAAAGGTAATTCTCATTCAACGTATCATAATAGAACAATTCTTATGATATCCTACAAAAGTGTCAATTTCTGCTTGATCCCTAGTTAGGTTGAGACAGCTAAACTACTTAGTTAGGTTGAGACAGCTAAACTACTTAGTTAGGTTGAGACAACAAAACTACTTAGTTAGGTTGAGACAGCTAAACTACTTAGTTAGGTTGAGACAGCTAAACTACTTAGTTAGGTTGAGACAGCTAAACTACTTAGTTAGGTTGAGACAGCTAAACTACTTAGTTAGGTTGAGACAACAAAACTACTTAGTTAGGTTGAGACAACAAAACTACTTAGTTAGGTTGAGACAACAAAACTACTTAGTTAGGTTGAGACAACTAAACTACTTAGTTAGGTTGAGACAACTAAACTACTTAGTTAGGTTGAGACAGCTAAACTACTTAGTTAGGTTGAGACAGCTAAACTACTTAGTTAGGTTGAGACAACAAAACTACTTAGTTAGGTTGAGACAACAAAACTACTTAGTTAGGTTGAGACAACTAAACTACTCAGTTAGGTTGAGACAACTAAACTACTCAGTTAGGTTGAGACAACTAAACTACTCAGTTAGGTTTAGACAACTAAACTACTCAGTTAGGTTGAGACAACTAAACTACTTAGTTAGGGTGAGACAACTAAACTACTTAGTTAGGTTGAGACAACTAAACTACTTAGTTAGGTTGAGACAACTAAACTACTTAGTTAGGTTTTTTATGATACTAATAACCGATCATTGATGATCCATATTAACACATTAAACTAACTCTAATGTCATGTTTCCATCTTGTTGTTCATATCACCTAATCACTAATCATTAATCACATTCTTCTTCTTCTGCAGTGTTTTAATGGCACAGCCCGGAGGATTATCTACACCAGCTGTTTATCTCAATGTATTTAAACGATTGTTGTAATAAACCAGAATTATGTCTCTGTGAATTCTGAACAGATACTAAAACTCTTCCTGTTGGCCTCATTGCTGCTCACAGCTTTAGTTTCATGAGTTTTTACTTCAGCAGGTAGCAGGAATGATTCCCACCAGATTCCAGTGTCAGCTGCAGGAAACAGAAAGGTCTCGGTGTGTAACGAGCTTTACTGTCTCCCGGCAGCTCTACACATCCAGCCTCGTTACTGACTCACACACCTGTCAGCAGGTGTTAGTCTGCTGACAGGTGTGTGAACCGAGACTGTGCTGTCTGCTGGCTCTAATGAGCGGCAGCAGAAAACCACTGGAGCAGCTCTGGTTTGAGGAATTCGTTAGTGTGTCAGCTGTGATTCATAATTGACGTTAAAGTAAATTAATGCTAAAGACTGTAGTAAATTAAGTTGGACCAACAGAATTGCTTAGTGCTTAAAGAAAGCAGTTTATTCGTGTGGAAATAATTTCAATGATTGTATTAAGTTTGTTGAAAGTGGGTTTTTTGAGTGTAGTATGAAGATAAAGTTTACCATGAATGTTTCATAAAGTGTCCTCCTGATGTCTGAAAATCTTTGACCACATCTTTTTCATCATTAACAGTGTGACTTATCTGTGTACTTCCTGTTTGAACACAGAGAGACGACTGTAGTTTGAGAAGAGGAAGTTAATGAGAACAACCTTTGACCTCACAGGATGGTCTCTGTTGTTTCTACCTGATATCACGTTGGCAGCCATCTTGAAACAGAACTCCAAAATGAACCACTATTTCCACCCCAGTTGGAGGAGGTGATGATCCAGAGGTGTGATCCAGGTCTCTCTAGACTCTGCAGACCTTGAGTCCCGATGACAGAACAATCGCTCGTCTGCAGGAGAGTCGTTTCAACATTTAGGTAAAGGGTGTGTAGGAAGAGAAAGCAGCTTCCTGTTCTCCGGCCGATCCCTTCTGATCTGTGCCGACTCGCCGTCTCTTTGCGTGCCAGGCCTTCTCTGGCTGGGAGTCTGGGGTGTGTTTAAAAAGGGTGGAGGAAGGGGTGAGGAAGAGGTGAGGCTGCCACCGTGTTGCACCTCAGCTGGTCACTGTGTTACAGGAAGGGAAGGAAGGGTCGGGATTTCCCCTCCGAAACCGTCCTCACACGAAGCAGCACAGAAACACAAATGTCATTATTTATATCATTATTTACCCACAAATTATTATCCAACAAACAGGTAAGTATCTCAAACTGGATAAACTGGGAGAGTTAATGAAAATATGTCTCACCCCAGCAGCTATTGGCCGTGGCATTTTGTGGCATTTTGTGCCGTATCTCAACTAATCTTTCATAAATCTGGCACAGATATCCAGGGACAAATAAATCATGCTAACTTGATCCTCTAACTTTTTTACTCCGCCATCAGTTAAACATATTAACGTGTCCATAGTGGACCAAAAAGTATTAAAGACACCTTTAAAACATTCACCTTAACGGCTGACTTTGGACCAGGAGACAACCATCGGTTCTGCCGAGCGAAGCCGATCCTTCATGTGTTAAAGTTGCATTCTCTCTAGTGTCCACCAGGGGGCGACTCCTCTGATTCTATAGAAGTCTATGAGAAAATGACTCTACTTCTCTCTTGATTTATTACCTCAGTAAACATTGTAAACATGAGTTTATGGTCTCAATCTCTAGTTTCAAGTCTTCTTCAATACAGCATGATGTTCATTTAGTACATGATGGTCCATTTCAGAGACAGAATCTTTAAATAATCACATTTATTACAGTTCAGTTCATCGTTTTGGGTAAAAACACAAATAAATGGTATATAGAAGCTGAATGTTTCTTTCTTCTTCACCTTGAAAGCACTTCAGACCTTTGTGTTACAAAGAAGTCATTAGACAGCATCTCTTCATCAGCTGTGAGGCGTCTCAGTGTTGAATGAGAAGAAGCTGAACCTCTCCAGAGAGTCTGAAGATCCACCGAGGTGATGCAACACTACATCCTCCCTCCCTCACCCCCCCCCTCTCTCTTTCTCTCCCTCTCTCTCTCCCTCCTCCATCTATGTCTCTCCCCCCTCCTTCCACATTCCCAGGATGCTGCACTTCAGTGGGGATAAAGTTAGCACTGCAGAAGTGACAACTCGTTGTAACCGTTAGCCGTCGGCACCAACGGCTCCTGCTCCGAATGACGCAATCCACCCCCCCCCCCAGTTTATTATCTGGTGGTGTGTCTGCGGGATGCTAGGCAACATAAACACAACTAAATATAACAGCTCTAACTTTACAGTCGTCCTCGACCTGCTCTCAAAACAAAATCCTCAGTGAGTCAATTAGAAAGAAGTCATTTAAATCTTGAGTTTAATAGAACAAATACATCTACTGACACGGAATAAATAAGATTAACCATCAGTTAAACTTTAACACGGTGGAATACATTTGGATCATAGTGCACAATAGTTAAAACATATAACATGCATATCAGAGGCGAACCCTGTTTGTGAGCTCAGTATTCAGAACGTTAATTCTATGTATTCTGCAATGAGTTCGCCATTAAAGGTATTCCCCTTAAAAGATCGAATGTTTGCAGACGATGCAGAATGTTTTCTCTCAGAGGAACGTTTCAGACCGCTGAGCTCACAGACGGAGTTCATCAGAGATGAAGAAACATCAGAGTACCTTTGTCTTTTAATAGCTTATTTGCAGAGATTCTGTCCATCATCGATGAGCTTTGGAGGGATTCAACTAAACATTTTTATTATGTTTTTTTTTGATGAATCAGTTTGAAGAATCGATTATTAACCTCATCGTCCATCGTTTATCATCCATCGTCCAGTCTGGAGTTCAAAGCCTCCATAATCAATTATTTTCTGTCGTCCTTTATTCGAAACCACCACAGTCTCTCGTCCTCTGAGGCGTCTGCAGAGTCCTCACCGCCTGCAGCAAGTACAAGTTCATGAGTTCATGAACCTTTTAGTCAGCGTGGTGCGTTCAGGTTCATCATAACCACCATACTTGAACTTGAACTCCCCTGCTGGCGATCAGGCCACGCAGTACCCCTGGCTGGCCATGAGGGCGGTCTGGCTCTCCCTCCATTTATCCTTCTTCCTCCTCAGTCGGACCCTCCAGCATACGGCGCTGGACCCCAGCAGGCCCAGTCCGGCAGACAGCAGCACCAGGCCCAGCACCGAGATGGTGGACCCGTGGGAGTTAAAGGTGTACGCCACCGCCGTGACCACGATGCCGGCGATGAGGACGACCACGCCGAACGGCACGGTGCAGCGGTAGCAGGACATCTCGGCGCCGCCGGTGGCCGCCGTCAGCTGGACCTCGTTGACGTGCGGGACGTGCGTCGTCACGCCGCCGCCACCACGGTCCTTACTGGTCTTGTCCCGGCTCGGCTTCTCGGTGGAGACGGAGGTCGGCGTCCTCGCGGCGCTCCTGGGTATCCTGGCGCCGCCTTTGCTGTGGAGGTCATCCGGCATGGTGATCTTACTAGCGAGAAAGAGGTGGGCCATCTCGGTACGGATGTCAGCGATTAGCCAATCACAGAGCAGCTAGCTGAGAACAGAGAATGAAAGTTTCTGTTGTTTAGACACAACTACGGTGGCCTGTAAAGGACATTCTTATTTTTGGTTGGTATAAAACGTCTTCAGTGTGAAAGTCAAGTTTATTTATAGTCAATCTGCTGTTTGTCAAACCGTAGCTGTATCATTTACATATTTTAACTCTGGAATTCATCTTTCTCAACTGTTTTACATCAGTAGGCCGAAAAATAAGATTAATTATGTTTTTTTTGCATCAACAACAATCATGAATTGTCCCGTTGCCTTTTGACTTCGACCTCTCGACGTGACATGGAGTCGATTTCACAAAAGAATTATTAAACTAAACTTAAGACGGTTCAGAGGAGAAAACCTTCAACGTTTGGTGACATGAACCTTTTTACAGAAACACCAAGTTCTCGCCCACAATGCGTCCGCTGAGCCTCCGTGACGTCCTGCTGTCGTTAGCTTTAATGAGACACAGATGAAGTGTCGAGGCTTCATGAACAGAAGATCCTGAACCAGGATCCATTCGAAATAACGGCCTCATTAAAAGTCCTCCGAGACCTAACAACCTGCAGAATTCACTGCAGCAGCAAAACATGACATGAAATATATTTAAATCAATGTATTATATTAAAGTTAAAGTAAGGCAGCTGCTATAAAAAGGTCTTTTCAATACGTTTGACATCTTCAGCGTGTTGGTTAATAAAGTAAATGTTTCTGTTTATTCATGCTGACATTTTTGATCTCAAGATAAACAAACATTCAACGAGTGATACGTCTAAAAACACATTTCTATCTGATTAATGTAAATGAATCTAATTAACTATCTGATAGTGTGCAGCTTTTATTGATTTGATTGAGTCTTGAACTATAAACTGGACTCATGTGTAGATAAACATTTCTGATTTAATTATCATAGACATCAAAGTGATTATTGACATATCTAAATATATCTTTGGCTCTTCATTGCTCTGTATTGTAACATCTGACCCGGTCTCTGCAGGTTAACTGTGCAGCATTGGTTACCATGAGGAGCCATCTCTGTTACCATGGTGAACCCAAAGACAGCTGGGTAATATTCAAATGAATGTTTGACAACAAACTAATCATTAATGCTCTATTTCTATTATTGTGTCCAAGGCTGCTAATATGTCTTTAATACGAGCAGCATGTTTAATCTGGATCATCTCAGTCCACCTTAAATAGTGTCGAACTGTATTCCTTCAAACTAAACATCTTTGAACGTTGCTCGTCCTCCGTCTGCAGAAAAACTGAAAGGTTTCAGAAAATGAATTCAGATTAATTCAGTGTCCCGTCCTCTGACGTTGATTTAACATTTTATTATAAGACTGTAAACGTCGTAGTCAGAGATCATTTGAGTCTGATTTTACTTCTTCCTTTCATGACTCAAACACACAGATTTGTTTCTTGTAAAACGATGAGTCGTGTTTGAGAAGAAAGGATCAAACACATGGTGACTGTTCTGATCTTTGAGGAATCTCTTTTAATGAACATTTTCATTAAACATTGCATGCATGCAGCGGACTAATAATCAGCCACAGAACGTTATTTCAGAAACTCAGCGTGACTTTTATTTGTTGGTCTTCATTGTTGTACAAATCCAGTTTGTGCACAAAATCTTGTCTCTTAATTTGTGTTTAAAATAACATTCTGAGCATAAATGGAAAAAACTGTAATTTAAGTTGTGAACCAAAGTCAATCAGTCTATAATTATAAAATACCGTCATTGTTACACAGAATGTGAACTTATTCATATAAACCTCCTTAAATCTGTTAATTGTCAGATTTATGCTCTAAAAAGAGCTTCAAGAACATTTGGAGGTTCAGCTCTCTGTGGTCCGCTGCTCTGAGATCAGCCGTCTGATGATGAGACCACAGAGAGGAAAGACTGCAGAGCACACACACACACACACACACACACACACACACACACACACACACACACACACACATTAACATTAGAAATAGAAACCCTTACTGTTGCAGCTCTTCATCCTCTGAGCTCCACAGGTCGTCTCTCTGCATCGTCCTGACTGCAGGAATAAAAGAGGGAATATAGCGATCAATAGAAAAAACTGGGGGACTCCCCCCCTTCCCCCCCCCCCCCCCCCCTCTGTACCTCCTCCTGGTCCAACAAGAAAAGTTTTAACTCTTTCCTCCCAGCTGGTGCTGAAAACACACTCGTCCCATAGAGTAACTTCATGTGTTTCCTAAACCTCCTTAATCGATGCAAACTCCTTTAAAACACATTAAAAACACGTTATAAACACATTAAAACACGTTAAAACACCTTAAAAACACATTTAACAACACCTTAAATACACCTTTAAAAACTCCTTAAATACACCTTAAAAACACATTTAAAAACACCTTAAATACACCTTAAAAACACATTTAAAAACACCTTAAATACACCTTAAATACACCTTAAATACACCTTTAAAAACTCCTTAAATACACCTTAAAAACACATTTAAAAACACCTTAAATACACCTTAAAACACCTTTAAAAACACCTTAAATACACCTTAAAACACCTTTAAAAACTCCTTAAATACACCTTAAAAACACCTTTAAAAACACCTTGAATACACCTTAAATACAGCTTCTTTTTCCCTTTCTTATATACCTTTATATCTAAAGGACGTATCATGAGGGTTAGGATTACGAAGCAGATGTGTATTTCTATATTTGGGGTCAACCTTGTTTATAGGATGCATTTTATGTCTTATATTAATTTATAAACACTTGTTCTTCTTCTTCCTCACGACCCAAGAAATTAATCTGTAAAAAAACCAGCTGTAGTCGATCTGTGACACAAGAAAGATATGACAAACAAAGTAAACAGCAGATGTTCGACATGTTCACATTAAACACTTAGTGTTTCTGTCTTCTTCTGAATCCCCCCCCCCCCCCCCCCCCACAGGAGGCCTCCGCCCTCACAGTGAACCCTGAAACATCTGTAAACATCTGTAAACATCTTATTATTCTCTGAAGCCTCCAAACAGCTGCGGTCTCTTGGTCCTCGGTGGTCCGATGAGTTTCTGAGACAGAAGTCTGTTTCTAGAATCTGTTCTTATTCTTATTGGCTCTTTAAAGCAGAATTCATTCAATCAACTCAAATATGATGAAATATTTCTGTTGAAATACTTTTTTAACGACGAAAACAAGACTAAAACATTTCAGAATGAGGACAAATAAAAATGAAACAACAGAGTGAAAAACAGACAAAATGAACGAATAACTGTTTTATGTTTTATGACTTTTAATTATTAAATTACTTCTGAAATAAAACAATCTGACAGTTTGAATCGTTTCAAACATTTAAAAAGGTCACAATCTTCACTTATTTCTCATGTGATCAGTCAGCTGCAGGTGGTCCTGGCCCTGGCCCTGGCCCTGGTCCTGTCCTGGTCCTGGTCCTGGTCCTGGTCCTGGTCCTGGTCCTGGTCCTGGTCCTGGTCCTGGTCCTGGTCCTGGTCCTGGCCCTGGTCCCGGTCCCGGTCCCGGTCTCACCGCTCTGACAGCTCTCGGTGCAGCTGCAGCCAGACCAGCACAACGGGAAGTTACAGTCTCCAGAGAGGACGGGGTCTGGATTCTGGGTCCCTGCAGGTCTAAAGTCCTCCACAAACAGACGCAGGTGCTGAAGCTGAAAAAACGCCTTCAGATTTAAATCTCCACTCCAGAGTCCAGCTGGGAACATCTGGACTCGTTTTCTGACCCTGAGCTTTTTGGCTATTGCCGATGAACCTCTCGGGGGTCAGCGAGGGGGGGCTTTGATCCAGATCGAGGGGTCACCAGGGCCTGAGAGAGGAGCAGGAGCCCCAAAACCCTGAGACCTGGTGAGAGACTCAGATCAGTCTTTTAATGTTTTAAACATCAGCCTGAAGGACGTGTGTTGATGTCTTCTGAATGTTCTAATGAAAACATGGAGAAGGACTTCTTTAGACCTGGACCAGATCTAAATCCCTTCTCTGTGTTGTAGATGAGGTGAGTGGAGATCTCTCTGGAGACGTCCTCCTCTGACTTCCTCTTCACAAACAGATGGTTTCAGGCTGCAGCTTCCTTCCTGTGGATTCATCTGTAATCGGATTCTTTGGGCTCAGACCAAAAGCGGAAAAGTTGACTTTGCATTTTTTGTAGCTTCATGCGACCCAGAAACTAAGAAAAGACTTTCAAAATAAAATGTCTCACAGCAGCTTCTTTATGAAACCAAAGTGTTCCTCCTTTTCTGCTTCTGCTCTTTCCTCTCAGACTCGTCTGTGTTGTTACCAAACAGCTGCTCAGTGAAGCTTCCAACCAACAAACAGGACGAAGAAGTGACTTTGTCAGGGACTCTGTTCCTCCACATGTGCTGCTCTGGTGAGGATTGATATGTGAGAATAAAGTACAGAGTGATGAAGGAACAACAGAGATGAATACAGGATGTGTTACTGTCAGCATGGTTAACATGTGGTATTATTAGGATCAGAGGAAACTCAGGATGTTATTAGAGAGAAACAGAGAAGAGACAGGATGTGAAGAAGAAGTGGAATACAGAAAGAGGAGCAGGTCACAGGTCACAGGTCACAGGTGTTTGGTGAGAGTTCACTGCAGCTGCTCCAGTTACATTCAAACTCACCGCAGAATAAAACTTATAATGAAGATATTTTAGAGAGAAAGAAGTACTTTTATTTTGAAAGAATTAGGTCCATCCCTGGTTTCCTGTTGTAATAATGTTAATGTGCTGTTTTTACTTGACAGGTTTTATTCTGTTTGTTTGGACCCAAGAAAGAGCAGAATACAGTATAAACCTGTTACATGATCACAGCTTTAATTCAGTTCAATCAGGTTTAATTGGGTTCATGATCACTTTCATTTATTCACTGGAAGGTGAACTCAGATCCCTGCAGACATTTAAAGAATTCACTCTTTGCCTTTTAAAAACAAAGATTCTTAGAATCACATGAATGTCATGAGTTATTATTTCAGACTGAACTGAGTTCAACCTGCAGCCATGCTGACATCTAGTGGTGCAGGAAAGAACTACAACTACAGTTGTACCTGAACTCTCCTTCTGACTGCTGAGCTATGATTAAATATGAAATATTACTTATTAAAGTCTCAACATGTTTCAGTCTGTTAACTTTGTTTCTCTGCAGGTTGATGAAGTTTCTTCTATCTTAGCTTAGGAAGCTCGCTGGAGGAGCATTTGGGCTGTTTTTCTTTTAATAACTAATTGTCTGCAGTGTTGTAGTTTGTTGTAGTTTGTTGTAGTTTGTTGTAGTTTGCAGGCTGGTCATGTGACCCTGCAGGTGAAAGAGGAGCTGACCATGTGACCTTCATATTAATAATGTAAATGGACACATTTAGCTTTTATCCAAAGCGACTTACAATTCAGATTCTATCACATTCATACACCGTAGCACAGCTGCAGGAGACATGTTGGGGTTAAGTGTGTTGCTCAAGGACACATCAACATGCAACTAGCTGAGCCGGGGATCGAACCACCGATCCTCTGATTGAAGGACGGCCCTGCTCTCCACTTAGCCACAGTCGCCCATATTACTTGTTATATATAGTAAACCTGCCTTTTTTAATGGATCATCTGCAGGCTTTTGGTACATTTTAAGCCCTTAAAATGTAAAAAAATAAATAATTCAACTTTCACTATAATAACAAATATATTCAAGTATTTTTTTAAAGTGTAAAAACCCAGCTTCTCTATCACTTTGAGACTTTGAGACTCTGATGGTGTTCATATTTCACTACACATCTGGGTCTGATGGTGTTCATATTTCACTAAACATCTGGGTCTGATGGTGTTTATATTTCACTACACATCTGGGTCTGATGGTGTTCATATTTCACTACACATCTGGGTCTGATGGTGTTTATATTTCACTACACATCTGGGTCTGATGGTGTTCATATTTCACTACACATCTGGGTCTGATGGTGTTCATATTTCACTACACATCTGGGTCTGATGGTGTTCATATTTCACTAAACATCTGGGTCTGATGGTGTTCATATTTCACTACACATCTGGGTCTGATGGTGTTCATATTTCACTACACATCTGGGTCTGATGGTGTTCATATTTCACTACACATCTGTGTCTGATGGTGTTCATATTTCACTACACATCTGGGTCTGATGGTGTTCATATTTCACTACACATCTGGGTCTGATGGTGTTTATATTTCACTACACATCTGGGTCTGATGGTGTTCATATTTCACTACACATCTGGGTCTGATGGTGTTTATATTTCACTACACATCTGGGTCTGATGGTGTTCATATTTCACTACACATCTGGGTCTGATGGTGTTCATATTTCACTACACATCTGGGTCTGATGGTGTTTATATTTCACTACACATCTGGGTCTGATGGTGTTTATATTTCACTACACATCTGGGTCTGATGGTGTTCATATTTCACTACACATCTGGGTCTGATGGTGTTTATATTTCACTACACATCTGGGTCTGATGGTGTTCATATTTCACTACACATCTGGGTCTGATGGTGTTCATATTTCACTAAACATCTGGGTCTGATGGTGTTTATATTTCACTACACATCTGGGTCTGATGGTGTTCATATTTCACTACACATCTGAGTCTGATGGTGTTCTACGTTTTATTTATGGTCAACAAATCCCACAAAGAACCCACAACAACAGAAACATGATCCTATATTGACACTATGAGGATCAATCCGCCACAGAAAATAGTCCCCCACAAACTTCCTCCTGTTAGTTTAATAAAAACTTTTAGGATGTTACTGATCATTTGTAAAACATGAAACTAAACTGTCACACTACATTTACTACTTTAATACTGCTGTGAGTGCAATGCATTCTGGGAATGCTCCCATTATCCTGGATCTCCTTTCACAGTAATTTACTGCTTACAGCTGACGAATAACTGTATATTTAGTTTTTACAATAATTTACTGTAATTCTAGGACACAGTACAGAGACTGTGAATTGTACTTAATCTTGCTGGTGAAAATATTGTCATGTTTGAATTATTAAAGCAAATAACTGTATGTTTTGATTGCAGTAAGTTTCTGTAATCTTTTGATATGTATATATATATATATATTATAAATATCTTACTGCCAGTAATTTACTGTAAGTGTACAGTGAAATGTTTTACAGTGTTCATATTCGTGAGTTTTTAAAGATGTAACGCTTCAGGTTTGTACTCACATCATCAATGAATCCATCAAAGAACCGCTTCAGCGCCGACTTGTCCATGACTGAATATTCCCGAAGTTTACAGACAGATATCAGAGTAAATAAACTAATATTGAACTGAAGTTATTATATATATGAGTATATTCATATAGAAGTTGTCGCTCTCTTCAAACAGAAGAACACTGTTACCAGGACACAAAGATGGACGTCACCTTGTTTATTTTCAAAAACCTTTAGTCTGGTTTTTACTTATTATGTCTCGTTGAACTTCACATGTATTTGTGTCCAATAAAGTTTGATTTATTCTTCTGTCTGGAGTTCCTTCCTGTTTAAAGGAGACCTAAACTAGTGAGGACACAGTGACACCTGCTGGTGGAAAACGACAGTATTATTATTATTATTATTATTATACTGTAATAGTAATATACTGTACTATACTATACTATCTTCATTAAAACACTCACTAATACAGAAATATGAAAAACACCAAAGTTTGTGCAACGAAACACTAAAAATATTCTTTCTAAATGATATATATGTAATAATAATAATACGTTTTGATTCCTTTCCTTTCCTTTCCTTTGGGACCCTCCCCACTGACTCGTCCCGTTAATTGGCTCCTCACACAGTATTGAGGCTCGGCCCGGACTGGGCGTCAGTGCGGTGAGTGAACCAGTGAAACGTGAGACTGACTCTCTGTGTATTTTGGGATGTTTGACGTGCAGCAGCACAAAGACACGTTACCAGTGTGAGCAGATGTTTCTGCTCTGGGAAAACAAGCAGCAGAAGAAGAAGAAGAAGAAGAAGAGGAAGAAGCGACGACATTATTTCTGCAGAAGAAGAACGACTCAAAGACGGTAAACTTCTTCTTCTGTGGTTTCACTCTGCAGAGACACATTTCTGACTGAAAACCGACGTTTTAAAGGACAAAGTAGTTCTAAATAGTCCGTTTACTGACATGGACTTTAGCTGGGAGTTGAACTGGGTTGTTAACTGGTTCTACTGGTGTGTCGCTGTCACCGGGTGTTTCCTCTTCTAATGACAACATGAGCCACGTGTGGTCACATTTAATCACACCTCTTCTCTGTGTGCTCTAACATTGTTACATTATGGGATCATTACCGCCTTCAAATTACTAACAAACGATTCATATGTCAGTTATTATCGTTCCTGAACGCCTCACGCACAGTTTACTGCAGCAGGAGTAACGTTAAAGTAACGTACTTTAACGTTAACTAGCGATACTTTAACGTTAACTATCGGTACTTTAATGTTAACTATCGGTACTTTAATGTTAACTATCGATACTTTAACGTTAACTATCGGTACTTTAATGTTAACTATCGATACTTTAACGTTAACTATCGGTACTTTAACGTTAACTATCGGTACTTTAACGTTAACTATCGGTACTTTAACGTTAACTAGCGATACTTTAACGTTAACTATCGGTACTTTAATGTTAACTATCGGTACTTTAATGTTAACTATCGATACTTTAACGTTAACTATCGGTACTTTAATGTTAACTATCGATACTTTAACGTTAACTATCGGTACTTTAACGTTAACTATCGGTACTTTAACGTTAACTATCGGTACTTTAATGTTAACTAGCGTTACTTTAAAGTAACGTTACTTTAACGCAACGCTATTACGTCTATTACCTGGATTGAGATAACCAACTAACAAGTTAATGTTACCAGCTAGCGAACCACACAATGTTATGAGTTAGTAAACCAACTACTAACTAGCAATTTTACATGCTCACCAACTAACAAGCTAACTAGCCAACTAACAAACAAGGTAATCCTGATAGGTAGCTTCAAACTAGCACACAAGCTAATGTTACCTGCAAGTTTATCGGCTAATCCTACCAGCTAACTAGGAACTAATTAATAAGCTAATGGTACTTCCAAGAAGAGCTATTTAGCAACTAATTAACTAACAAGTTAATGTTACGTCTAGCAAATCAAATAAAAAACTGATGTTACATGCTAACTACCAACTGATTAACAAGGTGAAAATTCCAGCTAATCAGCTCTGTTAACTTACTAACTAACAAGCAAATGTTTCCAGCTAGTTATCAATTAACTTATATGTTGTTAACACAAGTTAGCTGCTGGCTAACTATCAGTGAGACTTGCTATGCTAATAATTAATTCAGCAAAACAACATATATGGCCGCCTTCCTCGTGTTTTGTGTGTCCACCTGTACCTGTAAAGTCCAGAACATTTGTGTTCCACCTGTATGTTTGTGTTTAGCCTGTTAGCTGACCCGTTAGCTGGCTAGTTAGCTGGCCCGTTAACTGGCCCGTTACCTGACCCGTTACCTGGCCCGTTAGCTGGCCCGTTAGCTGACCCGTTAGCTGACCCGTTAGCTGGCTCGTTAGCTGGCCCGTTAACTGGCCCGTTAGCTGACCCGTTAGCTGGCCCGTTAGCTGACCCGTTAGCTGGCCCGTTAGCTGGCCCGTTAGCTGACCCGTTAGCTGACCCGTTCCCCTCTCTGATCCTCTACAGATATGGCTGAAGATGTCCGTGGACTCTGATAACTCCTGTGTTTTGCTGTCATCACGGGACTCCAGGACTTCCTGCGTCTTCCAAGCCGAAGACGAGAGAGATGAGCTCCCAGGAGGGGGAGAGGAGAGGTAACTGGCTCTTAGTGGTCAACGCTATGTTTCTAATATTCAAATTGATTATGTTTTACTTCTTCTACTTTGTTCGTGATCTGTTTCTATGTTGTTTTCTCACATCAAACTTTTCCACACTTGACGTCAAACGTCCCAGTTTATTCTTCAAAAACTGAATTCTTGAGTTGATAATGAGAAAAGTCTTGTACTTTGAAGACCTTGATGATGTATTTTATTCTATCAGCTTCTTATGAAGAGCGACTGGATCCTACACAGTGTTTTTGTGTTTTTGGTCTCCACCTCCAATGTCTGAGGGGAACATCTGTCTCTTTAGCTGCTAAATGCTCCGCTATGTTCACCAGCTGGTCTCTAACTGCGTCTGCCGGACAGATTAACTACGAGCTGAAACTCACTGTGGAGCTCTGTAAAGCCGAGTGGAGGTGCACAATGAGCTGGTCCATCTCTGTGGAGGAGTTGTTACGACCTCTGACCTCTGAGAGGAGCCTCAGGACTTGTGATGGAACTTTAACATGTTATTGCTGCTCCGCCCTGAAGCAGCCTCCCGATGAGTGCACGTCTTTTAAAAAGGAGCCTTTTGTCTCTTTTTGTCTCTTTCTTTCCACTGCATCTGTCTGTCGTTGTTTAAAGGACTTTTATTAAATCAAGTTGTTTTTGTGTCTCAGTGTTCTGGAGATGCTGAGCTTCTCCAAGTTCTCCAACCTGGAGACATGGCTGTGCATGCCGTCCTCGCTGCTGCTGCCCAGAGCCCTGGACTCCACCCGCGCCTCCTCCTCCTCTTCATCACATGCATCCAACTCCTCCTCCTCTTCCTCGTCCCCGGCCTGCAACTGCCGTCGCTCCTCCTGCAGCGATCCAGGAGAGACGGAGACGCCGCTCAGGTCGGTTCAAAGGTGATTCAGAGAGAGACGTCATCGTAATGATGGACACTGTCTGCAGACAAGCAGCCACTGAACTAACACTAAAGTTTATTTATGTTTGATTCATGTACATGTACTAAATGTCACGCTCGTCCAGAAACAAGGAGACAAAAGAAAGTTTCGTCTTTCTACCTGGAGACGTTTATTCAGTTTACAATAACAGTGTTAAATAAATCTGAATAATGAATTCACGTTTAGCAATTTTGTTAAATTGATCAAATTGACTTTACTCGATAGACTCGATAGACTCGATAGACTCTGTGTTTTACACGTGTCTCAGGTTATATATTCAGTTCTATGAACTCTTAACTCTGCTGTGAGAATCCACCAGTAACTAGTTCATCAGCTCATTCATTTAGTTCAGAGGACAACGTTCATGTCACTGGTTCCTCCTCGTGAACATTCCTGAAACAGCTGCTCACTGGAGATGTTGTTGCTGGTTTGAAGGTTCTGATGTCTCCTTTAGACGGTGTAGAGACATCCTCTCCTCCTCCTCAGTTGTTGTAGCTCATGAAGGATTTGTCCTTCTCCATGGTGATGGCAGTTATGTAGAGAGAGATAAGAGCCTGCAGGGAGCCCGGGGGGGGGGGGGGGGGGGGGCGTCCTGCTAGAACCAGGAAGTGTGGTTATCATGAGTGTGAGCGCTCTTTAGGAGGAAACTATTAGGAGTCTCAACAAGGAATGATACTCTGAACCTCTTTCTAGACCTCAGCAGGGTTTCCTGTCTTCTAATCTCTGTTCAGCTCTTTGTCCTCTGAAGCTCAGTAGATGAGTACCAGTGAGCTTCTGATCGTTTTCTTCTCCAGGACGGAGATGTGAGAGGACCACGTCAGGTGGCAAGTAAATGCAACACTAGTCTCCCTCCTCTCTGGGTTAGTTGAGGGTTTCCTTTCATTTGACACAAAGAGCTCCTGACTGATAAACCGAGATATCTGAAGCACAACACACACACACACACACACACACACAGGGAGGTAAGGTAACACCCCTGTTGGTCTCTGAACACCTGAACAGACCTGGTCCTGCAGCACTGGATCTCCTCTTCAGTCCTGTGTGATTATGTTTCTGTTCGAATCCTCAAAACCTTTTTTATTTTTCATACTCTTAAAACTAAACCAGTAAAATCGTGAAGTGCGTGTTGTTTCGTAACGCCGGTCTCAGAGGTGGAGTTGGACTCAGCTTATGGACCAGGTCTTGAGGAGGAAGAAGAGGGTCAGAGGGTCCTGGAGGAGCTACGTGGTCTCAGAGGACAGGTATCAGGACCACCGGATGTACGCGTGTCTACTTCCTCGGTGTCGGGTTCACTACTGAACTAATCAGCTGACGCGCTCTGTTTAGTGTTGGTCCAGCAGCTCTTGATCGTATCACATGGTCTTCATCAGCTGATGATGTCATGGAGCTGTAGATGTTCTTCTTGAGCACTTCAAAGACTCGGAGGTCGATGTTCTAGGTCCTCAGTCTCTCCAGGAGTGACCTGGTTGTTAACATGACCCTCCATCAGTTGATCATCTACAGAAGAAGAAGAGATGATCGTTATTACTAACATGAGATGTGATGATAAAGTGTTGGACTCTAACCCCCCTGTAGAGTCCAGACACTGGTGGTGGATGAGTTGATGAAGATGATGGATCTGATGAAGACTGGGTGGAGGTGGAGGGTGATGGGCTAGTTTACTATGAACCAATAAACAGTTTATTGGTCTCATGGTGATAACGTATCAGTGTTGAGAAGATTCCTTCTGAGTGACAAATGGAATCTGTAATGTTGTGGACCCCCCCCCCCCCCCCCCCCCCCCTACATGTGAAGACACCGAAGCATTAAAAGTGTCCTCTGCTCTTTGATCTCTGCAGGTCATTGGAGAGCGACTCCCCCTTCCTCCTCCCTTCTCCGGGGGAGGAGATGCTGCTCCTCCCCCTCCTCTCCTCCACCCCCGCTGCAGCAGGAGACTCCTCCCCCTTCTCCCCCCCCACCGGGGTCAGCGTCAGGAAGCGTCGGCGGCTCGCTGCCAGTCCTGGAGGACTCCACTGGAACTCTGCAGGTAAGAACGGACTCACTGGACCAATCACAAACCAGCACCACACACCACCTGGTTTTAAGAAGTAGGGTGGACAAAATACCAGAAACACCTTTCAATCACAGCCAGGGTGGACAAAATACCAGAAACACCTTTCAATCACAGCCAGGGTGGACAAAATACCAGAAACACCTTTCAATCACAGCCAGGGTGGACAAAATACCAGAAACACCTCTCAATCACAGCCAGGGTGGACAAAATACCAGAAACACCTTTCAATCACAGCCAGGGTGGACAAAATACCAGAAACACCTCTCAATCACAGCCAGGGTGGACAAAATACCAGAAACACCTCTCAATCACAGCCAGGGTGGACAAAATACCAGAAACACCTCTCAATCACAGCCAGGGTGGACAAAATACCAGAAACACCTCTCAATCACTAACCAGGGTGGACAAAATACCAGAAACACCTCTCAATCACTAACCAGAGTGGACAAAATACCAGAAACACCTCTCAATCACTAACCAGGGTGGACAAAATACCAGAAACACCTCTCAATCACTAACCAGAGTGGACAAAATACCAGAAACACCTCTCAATCACTAACCAGAGTGGACAAAATACCAGAAACACCTCTCAATCA
This sequence comes from Leptoclinus maculatus, assembly GCA_032191485.1. NCBI lineage: Eukaryota > Metazoa > Chordata > Actinopteri > Perciformes > Stichaeidae > Leptoclinus > Leptoclinus maculatus. The sequence goes on along the minus strand of JAVDOI010000103.1, from coordinate 421,593 downwards.
CTAACCAGGGTGGACAAAATACCAGAAACACCTCTCAATCACTAACCAGAGTGGACAAAATACCAGAAACACCTCTCAATCACTAACCAGGGTGGACAAAATACCAGAAACACCTCTCAATCAACTAACCAGAGTGGACAAAATACAGAAACACCTCTCAATCACTAACCAGAGTGGACAAAATACCAGAAACACCTCTCAATCACTAACCAGAGTGGACAAAATACCAGAAACACCTCTCAATCACTAACCAGAGTGGACAAAATACCAGAAACACTCTCACATTGTAGTTCAGCAGCAACACAAAGTAGAAAAACTGACCGTTACTCAGCAAACATCAGAGATGACGTCACAGTTGAAGTCCCTGGTGTTAGTTAATGTGTCTCATGTCTTCAGGTCACATGTTCACTGTTTGTTAAAACTTCTTGTGTTGCTGCTCAAGAAAAACTCTTTGTTTTCATAAAATAGTGAAGAAATGTGGATTGTTTCTGATTATTGTCTTTTATAATCATACAGAACCAATAAGAGTATTGATCAGAGTCCTAGTGTTGTTACCGGGCTGAGTGGGTCCATTCTTAAGAACCAGACACTTCACAGGTTCTTCACAGCTCAGCTTCCTGTTGTGTCAGACCTTCTGCGGGTGGAGAGATGCAGAGATGTGGAACGATATCAGAGTGTTTATTCAGCTTCCTGTTCTGTAGCTCCACCCTTCTGGAGAATGATAACGAGCTTCCTGTAGAACAGATTAGGCTCCTGGGTCTTCAGAGGCTCTGGTCTGGTCTTTAGAGAAACCTCTCGTCCTCCTTTGAAAGGTTTACTGTTATTAACTGTCAGTTAAACGTGACGGAAACACGACTTCAGAGCTTTCATGTGACCTCTGAACTTCTTCTTCTGGTCCACATGTGGTCTCACAGCTTTACAGTCCAGAGACCACAGAGACCAGGTCTAGTGGATCTCTGTGGTTTGTTTGACGACGTCTGGATGTTTGTCTCACGTTGTCCACCAGAGGGAGACGTTACTCTACTGGTTTAAGAAGAAGAAGAAGAGAAGAAGAAGAAGAAGAAGAAGAAGAAGAAGAAGAGAAGAAGAAGAAGAAGAAGAAGAAGAAGAAGAAGAAGAAGAAGAAGAAGAAGAAGAAGAAGAAGAAGAAGAAGAAGAAGAAGAAGAAGAAGAGAAGAAGAAGAAGAAGAAGAAGAAGAAGAAGAAGAAAGAAGAAGAAGAAGAAGAAGAAGAAGAAGAAGAAGAAGAAGAAGAAGAAGAAGAAGAAGAGAAGAAGAAGAAGAAGAAGAAGAAGAAGAAGAAGAAGAAGAAGAAGAAGAAGAAGAAGAAGAAGAAGAAGAAGAAGAAGAAGAAGAAGAAGAAGAAGAAGAAGAAGAAGAAGAAGAAGAAGAAGAAGAAGAAGAAGAAGAAGAAGAAGAAGAAGAAAGAAGAAGAAGAAGAAGAAGAAGAAGAAGAAGAAGAGAGACTCTATAATTTCAGATTTTAAAAATACTCATAGGAGTAGGAGACAGGAAGTATAGGAGAAGGAGACAGGAAGTATAGGAGAAGGAGACAGGAAGTATAGGAGACAGGAAGTATAGGAGATAGGAAGTATAGGAGAAGGAGACAGGAAGTATAGGAGAAGGAGACAGGAAGTATAGGAGAAGGAGACAGGAAGTATAGGAGGAGACAGGAAGTATAGGAGAAGGAGACAGGAAGTATAGGAGAAGGAGACAGGAAGTATAGGAGGAGACAGGAAGTATAGGAGAAGGAGACAGGAAGTATAGGAGAAGGAGACAGGAAGTATAGGAGAAGGAGACAGGAAGTATAGGAGAAGGAGACAGGAAGTATAGGAGAAGGAGACAGGAAGTATAGGAGAAGGAGACAGGAAGTATAGGAGAAGGAGACAGGAAGTATCTTGTTGCCCAATATGTATTAACAGACTTTATTAAAGTCTGCAAGGGAGTTACCCACAATTCATAGCAATGTTAACCATGGGGTTACCATTAAAGATGAAAACACATGAAATCAGAGGACTTTATTCATCAAACATTTATGATATAATCACGTCTCATCTTGTGCGTCTGAAGACGTTTAAATCGGAGTAAGAAGAACAAAATAATAACATGTTGTGATGTTTAACAGACGTCATTACGTCTCTGAGGGTTCTACTCAGAAACTCACGTTGTGTTCATTCTTATTATTGCAAGTTTGGGAATGTGTCCTTTCAAAATAAAAGCTCAGAGTAGCTGCAGTATAAACACGTCCAGGGAGCCGAGCCTCCTCCTGCAGGTTTAATGCAGCCTGACACCTGATCGCACACACGCAGACACACACACAGACACACACACAGACCCACGCAGACACACACACAGACACACACACAGACACACACACAGACACACACAGACACACACACAGACACACGCAGACACACACACAGACACACGCACAGACACACGCACAGACACACACACAGACACACGCACAGACACACACACAGACACACACACAGACACACACACAGACACACACACAGACACACACACAGACACACACACAGACACACACACAGACACACACACAGACACACGCACAGACACACGCACAGACACACGCACAGACACACACACAGACACACGCACAGACACACACACAGACACACACACAGACACACAGACACACACACACACAGACACACACACAGACACACACACAGACACACGCACAGACACACGCACAGACACACGCACAGACACACGCACAGACACACGCACAGACACACACACAGACACACACACAGACACACACACAGACACACACACAGACACACACACAGACACACACACAGACACACACAGACACACACACAGACACACGCAGACACACACACAGACACACGCACAGACACACGCACAGACACACACACAGACACACGCACAGACACACACACAGACACACACACAGACACACACACAGACACACACACAGACACACACACAGACACACACACAGACACACACACAGACACACACACAGACACACGCACAGACACACGCACAGACACACGCACAGACACACGCACAGACACACGCACAGACACACGCACAGACACACGCACAGACACACACACAGACACACACACAGACACACACACAGACACACACACAGACACACACACAGACACACACACAGACACACGCACACACACACAGACACAGACACACACACAGACACACACACAGACAGACACACACACAGACACACGCACACAGACACACACGCAGACACACACGCAGACACACACACACGCACACAGACACACACAGACACACACACAGACACACACACAGACACACACACGCACACAGACACACACACACACAGACACACACACAGACACACACACAGACACACGCAGACACACACACAGACACACGCAGACACACAGACACACACACACAGACACACACACAGACACACACACAGACACACACACAGACACACAGACACACACACACAGACACAGACACACACACAGACACACACACAGACACACACAGACACACACACGCACACAGACACACAGACACACGCAGACACACACACAGACACACACACGCACACAGACACACACACAGACACACACACGCACACAGACACACACACACAGACACACACACACAGACACACACACAGACACACACACAGACACACACACGCACACAGACACACACACGCACACAGACACACACACAGACACACACACAGACACACACACAGACACACACACGCACACACACACACACACACAGACACACACACACTGTGAGTGAATGGAACCAGCAGGAGCAGTTGGAGGTTCTGTGTTATGACAGACATCCCTCCAGTCGTCCGTCTCTCTGACCTGCTTTCATCTTTTCATCTTTAAATTTAAACTGACACGAGAGTTTAACCTTTTAATTCATTATTTATAACGAAGCCGAGAAAAGAATGTCCTCAAAGGGAAAACGTATAGTATTCAGAATAATTTAAGAGCATTTTGTATAAAAATGTGTGTATATATACGTGTGTATATATATATATATATATATATATATACACGTATATATATATATATATATACATGTGTATATATATATATATATATATACATGTGTATATATATATATATGTATATATATATATATATATATATATGTATATACGTATATATACTGTATATAAAAATTATAATATGAAATATTGAATCATCACACAACCCTTTAAAGATACGACCACATTTATAGCCACATGTTTCAAAATGGAGAAAGTCTGCTCAGTATCATTAAGTGTGTGTGTGTGTGTGTGTGTGTGTGTGTGTGTGTGTGTGTGTGTGTGTGTGTGTGTGTGTGTGTGTGTGTGTGTGTGTGTGTGTGTGTGTGTGTGTGTGTGTGTGTGTGTGTGTGTGTGTGTGTGTGTGTGGGGTACAGTAACAGCAGGGTGTCTCTGGTTTCTCTTGTCCAGGTTCGGTGCAACGTGACTTCTGGTCACCTGATCCGTCTCCGGTGTCGGGGGGGAACCCGACAGCAGCAGGAGGAGGGAGGAGCCTCCTCCTCGCCGAGGGAGGCGGGGCGACGTGGGCCGGCGACCGGGGGGGCGTCCTGAGGAAGACGGTGTCGGTTGACGACCGACTGCTGCAGCCGGCGGGCCGAGAGCAGCCTCACCTGAGACTGCTGAGTCGACTGGAGAGAGGCCGGAAGAAGATCCACAACCTCCATGTGAGTTCATTATTTCACCTTTATTATATCAATGTACAGTGTTTGTGTTCGATAGATGACTGAACAACATGAGAGGACTCAGGACTTTGTCCAAATAGCGCTGTTAAAAACCATTAACAGCCTTTCTGGGCTCAGAAGCATCGACTGTATATTAGAAGTCAACGTAGTCACCTGTTGGTTCGTGGACTGTTGTTTTGAAGCCTCCCGTTCAGCATTTAGGCCGCCGCCATCTTGGTTTTAGCCCATTAGCGTCTTGGTTTTGGCCTTTGCCATTTTGTTGGCCGACGCAGTCTTAGTTTGTGTCCGTCGTCATCTCAGTTTGTGTCCGCTGCCCTCTTGGTTGTAGCCGATCGCCATCTGTTTTCACCATACTATTATTTGCTTTTTTATGGTATTTGTCTGTTTGACTCTAAATGGACCATAATGTACTAAATGAACATCATGCTGTATTGAAGAAGACTTGAAACTAGAGATTGAGACCATAAACTCATGTTTACAATGTTTACTGAGGTAATAAATCAAGAGAGAAGTAGAGTCATTTTCTCATAGACTTCTATAGAACCAGAGGAGTCGCCCCCTGGTGGACACTAGAGAGAATGCAGCTTTAAGACTCTTCATCTTGCTTCCTGTTTGGGAGGCAGGTTCTACCCCTCACAGGGCTTTTATTTTGACACATCTGCAGGAAGTGTTAACTTTCATTAACTCTTGTCTTAAATCATCAAAGCGTAATAGACGTCATCAGAACAACACAACTGGTGAACTAGTCAATTACACATTTATTTATTAGTGGCGACGTATTAGTGATGAAAGACATCACTTCCTGTTGATTTTTCACATTAAAGCTCTTCTTGTGTGATCTTTAACGACACCAAACCAACGTAAGTAGAAACTAGAGTCGGATCGATAGCGGTGTTTAAGGCTTTTATTGTGAAACAAGTGAATCATAGTGAGGAGTGCGACAGGACCTCCTGGTAAAAACAGAGACGCTGACTCCTCCCACATCAAAGGTCTTCATCGGCCTCATTAGAATAATGAGTATCGGTTTGTTTGAGCTTTTATTTGAGGAGTATTGTGAACAGTACTGAAGTTGAAGTCGTCCTTTATTCATATTCCAGCTTGTGTTTCAGCATCTTTCATGTGGTTCTATTGTTCACAGCTTTAAACTGTAGAAGGTCAGAATGTGAGCTGAAGGAGGAGGATGTCTACCAACAGCTTATTGATTAGATTATGATCACGGTCCTTCATGTCTTACTCATAGTTCTTTAATATCTTCATTAAGGATCCTTACTTCTCCTTCATGAGCTTCATACAGGTCCTGAACACACTTCTAATCACATAGAAACTAAAGTCTCATGGTATCGTATTACATCATCTGATGCTTTAAACACAGTTCACTCAGAGTCTCAGTCTGAACCTCATGGGGGTTTGTTGTCTGCAGTACATTGTGTGTGTGCTGATCGCTTCCTCTCTGGTTCTGGTTCTGGTTCTGGTTCTGGTTCTGGTTCTTCCTCAGCTGTGAATCATGTGACTCACGCTGAGGATGTTGGTGAAACACGTCATTACTGTAATCTGTAATCTGTAATCAGTCATTACAGCTGTGATCACGTAGTCTGACCTGGGATCAGTACAGTACTGGATCCAGACTGTGACTGTGAGCCGGATCACAGACCTGATCAGGACCCTTGATCCTCATCATCATCCAGAGAGTCCACTGAAACACATGAGGGACAAGACCCACTGTTGATTCATTCAATCCTCTTCATGTCCACTAAGAAGCTGAGGACACATTATTGGAGGAGGAGGAGGAGGAGAGGAGAGGAGAGGAGAGGAGAGAGGAGGAGAGGAGAGGAGGAGAGGAGAGGACAGGAGGAGGTTCTGTGTTGTCTCAGTCTCTGTCTTTCTGCTCCATCGTCTCAGTAAATATCAGATTTCCAGGCAACACAAGCAGCCAAGAGACAGAAACATGCTGCTGTGTTTGTCCTTCATCAGGACCTCCATGGAAAAATACTCTCTCCTCCTCTCCTCCTCCTCCTCTCCTCCCTATACCTCCTCTCACAAGCAGCTAGGAGACAGAAACATCCTGCTTTTGTCCCTCATCACCACGGAAAAATACTCCCTCATCTCCTCATCTCCTCTACCTCCTCATCTCCTCTCCTCTCTCCTCTCCTCTCCTCCTCCTCCTCTCCTTACTATATTAAGTTCATATATATAGTGTGTATGTGTATGTATGTATATATATATATATACATATATATACATATACATATATATACGTATATATACGTATATATATGTATGTATATATATATATATATATATATATATACGTATATATACGTATATGTATGTATGTATATATATATATATATATATATATATACATATATATACGTATATATACGTATGTGTATATATATATATATATATATATATATATATATGTATATGTATATATATATATGTGTATATATATATATATATGTATATATATATGTATATATATATGTATATATTAGTGTATATATATATGTATATATATATATATATATGTATATATATATGTATATATTAGTGCTGGTCTGGTTTCATGCTAACAGTCATGGATGGAGATAATGTGCTCAGGTTGTCCGTCTGTTCTCTTTTATGCTAATTCCACACCACCGATTGGAGGGAGATGTGAACTGACTCCTGATTGGTTGGCGGAGGGATACGTCTGTGAGGCGGTTCTTCGGGTCCTCTTCCTGTTTGAAGCTTCAGAAGCTGGACTTCAGGGTTTAAACGCTCTGTTTGAACATTTTAAAAACGTCTGTGACTTGAGCTGCACATTTGAGGAGGTGGAACCATCAAACCATGAATTATTGATCCAAATGCTGCTAGAATATTGATGTATTGATGGTTGATTAATGACAGGACGGATTAATGGGTCCTGTTTACAGTCTCTGTACACTATCGCTCACACAGAGGAGTATTAAGAGCCTCATCACATCCAACTAGTCCCTCTGAACATCCATTAAGCTGCTCCGCTGCTCCCTAACCCTCCATGAATTCAGCCTGCCGTCTTATTGAAGCCTAATCCCCTAAAAACACCTCCAGCTGAGGACTGAGGCCACTAAAGAACTCTGTTCTCATGAAGGTTCCTAAATAACTTGGAAGTATCTAAGTGCTGAGGAAAGGTGCTTCAATGCTTCCTTTCCTATCTCCTTTACCAAAGGAAAGGAGATAATGCGACCCACAATGCCTTGCGGCGTTGACGCACCATGTTAACTCACACAGGTTTAATAATTATTTTCATACGTTTTCATGTTGATGAATATTAATAGACAGTGACATTCATTTTGTTTTATTTGTATTTATTTACTTCAAACTATTTAAGTAAAAAATATAAAGAATACTAAATAAAAACAGTAAATATAGCAAACTGTCAATAAACTAATTCTCAATAACAAGAAGCATCAGTAAAAACAATTAGGCCGATGATAGATTATTGAACTAGTTTTTATTAGAAGAGGACCTTTCAAACTGAGAGGAGATGATTTAATCACATTCATTTGCATGCAGCACCTTCACAAAGTCTCTCTCACACTAACAACCAAACACATCACAAATAAACACATATGTGCACATTCATCCAGTGCAACTGTGAGATTAGAACCTCCTTTAAGAACCTGATCCTGAATGAAGGTCTGCAGGTTTTAATATCATCTGGATGTGTTCCTCTGCTAAAGTCCAGTTATAGCGTTAGCTGCGCTGCACCCGGTCCAGGGCCACGTCGGTCAGCAGGGACGTCTCAGCCTCCCCCCGTCCCCCCTCATTAATGCTGGCTTTTTTATGGTTTTCATGAGGTTCTGGTGATGTTCTCCTGATGTTCTCATGAGGTTCTGGTGATGTTCTCATTAGGTTCTCATGATGTTCTGGTGATGTTCTCATGAGGTTCTGGTGATGTTCTCATTAGGTTCTCATGATGTTCTGGTGATGTTCTCATGAGGTTCTGGTGATGTTCTCATTAGGTTCTCATGATGTTCTGGTGATGTTCTCATGAGGTTCTGGTGATGTTCTCATTAGGTTATCATGATGTTCTGGTGATGTTCTCATGAGGTTCTGGTGATGTTCTCATTAGGTTCTCATGATGTTCTGGTGATGTTCTCCTGATGTTCTCATGAGGTTCTGGTGATGTTCTCATTAGGTTCTCATGATGTTCTGGTGATGTTCTCCTGATGTTCTCATGAGGTTCTGGTGATGTTCTGGCGATGTTCTCATGAGGTTCTGGTGATGTTCTCATGAGGTTCTGGTGATGTTCTCATTAGGTTCTCATGATATTCTGGTGATGTTCTCCCGATGTTCTCATGAGGTTCTGGTGATGTTCTCATTAGGTTCTCATGATGTTCTGGTGATGTTCTCCTGATGTTCTCATGAGGTTCTGGTGATGTTCTCATTAGGTTCTCATGATGTTCTGGTGATGTTCTCATGAGGTTCTGGTGATGTTCTCATTAGGTTCTCATGATGTTCTGGTGATGTTCTCATGAGGTTCTGGTGATGTACTCATTAGGTTCTCATGATGTTCTGGTGATGTTCTCATGAGGTTCTGGTGATGTTCTCATGAGGTTCTGGTGATGTTCTTGTGATGAACAGCTGCATGTAAACAGGAATATTAGTGTAATATTTCATTATTCATGTAAACCGCTCAGTAGGAACTTCAATAATCTTTTTTAGTTTAAGTTCTGCTCTGCTCCTTTGTTTGAATTCAGCGCTCCACTTTATGAACATATTAATAATATCAATTCATATTTAGTGAATCCAGTTTACGCTCAATGTCTTGATCTCACACACACACACACCTACTCCAGCCAATCAGCCGTCAGTATTGATCGAAGTCGTCTCCGGGCTGAGAGGACGTCCTCTGACATTAAAGGGCCGGCGTCGTCTCATCAGATGTCTTGACATTCACAGAAATGCCATCAGAGAGAAAGAGGAAGTGAGACGGAGTCCGTTCATCTTCAGGTCAGCGTGTCTCTCTTTGATGTCCTGATAATCCACATGGACACACACACATTACACATGTTATACAGCACATTTCATACTTCACAAAGGACTTAATATGTACATTAAAAGACTAAAACGTTGAACCTTTGACCGTTTTGTAGTAATAATAATAATAGATTTAATTAAGTTAAACCAGTGTTTTTATCCTTAAACTAAAACTTCCTAATATCACACTGACCCTTAAATATAACTATATTATATTACAGGAATGAAACCAACATTACATTAACTCAAGATAAAACATTTTGACTGCTTCCTGTCTCTGTGTGATGCGTTCAGTTTCCACTTCAAGCGTCGGTAAACGTCCAACATGAATATATGAATTATGTGCTAAAGATTATTCATCTGAAAATCGTGTCTTTGCAAGAATAGAACATATGAATACTGAATCCGTTAAACAACTCCTGTGTTCTTCTGAGAGGTAAATGAGTGTTTTTGTGAATGGAGTCTGGTGTCTTTGAAGAGAGCAAAGATTTCCCGTCTTCAGACACTTTAGATTTAAAAAGATGTGATCTTGATGATTTTATCGTTGGATGAAACCGTGCTGTTGTGTGATTGTGAGCGTGTCAACGTAGCAGAAGACGACCAATCATCATCTGAGTCTTCCAATCAGAACAACAGGACGGGTGAACCAGGACGTCAGGAGTCATGTGGCGTGTTTGAACATGTTGGAAGCATCACGTGACTTTGTGACGGTTCACAGAATATAAAAACTACAAGTCAGGAAATCTAAATGAGCTTGGACTGATTTTAAACTGTGAGACAGATGGAGTGAGAGGTCGGAGGGGACGAATAAGTGGGTGACTAAATGAAGACGAGAGGAAGCTCTCGCTGTGACGGATCACGGTCATGATGACAGACGTTATCTGGTTCATCTGTCAACCAATAAGAACTAACTCAGAAGATATGATGATCAAAAGAGAAGGCCATGAGATGAGACGATATGATACAATAAGATACAATAAGAAGATAATAAAGAAGAAATAATAACCAGTAGTAGTGAGGATGAAGAGGAAGAGTAAACAGAGGATGAAGGTCCCTCCGGTTTAGTGATGGATGACGACCTTCAGTCTCTTTGTCTGAAGCTGCTGCAGAGAGCTTGTGTTTGTCTCTGAATGGGAGCTGTGGGTTCATGATGTTATATCACTGGAGCTGTGGGTTCATGATGTTATAACACTGGAGCTGTGTGTTCATTCATGATGTTATATCACTGGAGCTGTGTGTTCATGATGTTATAACACTGGAGCTGTGGGTTCATGATGTTATAACACTGGAGCTGTGTGTTCATTCATGATGTTATATCACTGGAGCTGTGTGTTCATGATGTTATAACACTGGAGCTGTGTGTTCATGATGTTATATCACTGGAGCTGTGTGTTCGTGATGTTATAACACTGGAGCTGTGTGTTCATGATGTTATATCACTGGAGCTGTGTGTTCATGATGTTATAACACTGGAGCTGTGTGTTCATGATGTTATATCACTGGAGCTGTGTGTTCATGATGTTATATCACTGGAGCTGTGTGTTCATGATGTTATATCACTGGAGCTGTGTGTTCATGATGTTCTATCACTGGAGCTGTGTGTTCATGATGTTATATCACTGGAGCTGTGTGTTCATGATGTTATAACACTGGAGCTGTGTGTTCATGATGTTATAACACTGGAGCTGTGTGTTCATGATGTTATATCACTGGAGCTGTGTGTTGATGTAATATCACTGGAGCTGTGTGTTCATGATGTTATAACACTGGAGCTGTGTGTTCATGATGTTATATCACTGGAGCTGTGTGTTCATGATGTTATAACACTGGAGCTGTGTGTTCATGATGTTATATCACTGGAGCTGTGTGTTGATGTAATATCACTGGAGCTGTGTGTTCATGATGTTATAACACTGGAGCTGTGTGTTCATGATGTTATATCACTGGAGCTGTGTGTTCATGATGTTATAACACTGGAGCTGTGGGTTCATGATGTTATATCACTGGAGCTGTGTGTTCATGATGTTATATCACTGGAGCTGTGTGTTCATGATGTTCTATCACTGGAGCTGTGTGTTCATGATGTTATATCACTGGAGCTGTGTGTTCATGATGTTATAACACTGGAGCTGTGTGTTCATGATGTTATATCACTGGAGCTGTGTGTTCATGATGTTCTATCACTGGAGCTGTGTGTTCATGATGTTATAACACTGGAGCTGTGTGTTCATGATGTTATATCACTGGAGCTGTGTGTTGATGTTATATCACTGGAGCTGTGTGTTCATGATGTTATATCACTGGAGCTGTGTGTTCATGATGTTATAACACTGGAGCTGTGTGTTCATGATGTTATAACACTGGAGCTGTGTGTTCATGATGTTATAACACTGGAGCTGTGTGTTCATGATGTTATAACACTGGAGCTGTGTGTTCATGATGTTATATCACTGGAGCTGTGTGTTCATGATGTTCTATCACTGGAGCTGTGTGTTGATGTTATATCACTGGAGCTGTGTGTTCATGATGTTATAACACTGGAGCTGTGTGTTGATGATGTTATATCACTGGAGCTGTGTGTTCATGATGTTATAACACTGGAGCTGTGTGTTCATGATGTTATAACACTGGAGCTGTGTGTTCATGATGTTATAACACTGGAGCTGTGTGTTCATGATGTTATAACACTGGAGCTGTGTGTTCATGATGTTATAACACTGGAGCTGTGTGTTCATGATGTTATAACACTGGAGCTGTGGGTTCATGATGTTATATCACTGGAGCTGTGTGTTCATGATGTTATAACACTGGAGCTGTGTGTTCATGATGTTATAACACTGGAGCTGTGTGTTCATGATGTTATATCACTGGAGCTGTGTGTTCATGATGTTATATCACTGGAGCTGTGTGTTCATGATGTTATAACACTGGAGCTGTGTGTTCATGATGTTATAACACTGGAGCTGTGGGTTCATGATGTTATATCACTGGAGCTGTGTGTTCATGATGTTATATCACTGGAGCTGTGTGTTCATGATATTATAACACTGGAGCTGTGTGTTCATGATGTTATATCACTGGAGCTGTGTGTTCATGATGTTATAACACTGGAGCTGTGTGTTCATGATGTTATAACACTGGAGCTGTGGGTTCATGATGTTATATCACTGGAGCTGTGTGTTCATGATGTTATATCACTGGAGCTGTGTGTTCATGATGTTATATCACTGGAGCTGTGTGTTCATGATGTTATAACACTGGAGCTGTGTGTTCATGATGTTATAACACTGGAGCTGTGTGTTCATGATGTTATAACACTGGAGCTGTGTGTTCATGATGTTATAACACTGGGAGCTGTGTGTTCATGATGTTATAACACTGGAGCTGTGTGTTCATGATGTTATATCACTGGAGCTGTGTGTTCATGATGTTATATCACTGGAGCTGTGTGTTCATGATGTTATAACACTGGGAGCTGTGTGTTCATGATGTTATATCACTGGAGCTGTGTGTTCATGATGTTATATCACTGGAGCTGTGTGTTCATGATGTTATATCACTGGAGCTGTGTGTTCATGATGTTATAACACTGGGAGCTGTGTGTTCATGATGTTATATCACTGGAGCTGTGTGTTCATGATGTTATAACACTGGGAGCTGTGTGTTCATGATGTAATATCACTGGAGCTGTGTGTTCATGATGTTATAACACTGGGAGCTGTGTGTTCATGATGTTATATCACTGGAGCTGTGTGTTCATGATGTTATATCACTGGAGCTGTGTGTTCATGATGTTATAACACTGGAGCTGTGTGTTCATGATGTTATAACACTGGAGCTGTGGGTTCATGATGTTATAACACTGGAGCTGTGTGTTCATGATGTTATATCACTGGAGCTGTGTGTTCATGATGTTATATCACTGGAGCTGTGTGTTCATGATGTTATAACACTGGAGCTGTGTGTTCATGATGTTATAACACTGGAGCTGTGGGTATTGAACACATAAGTTGCTGCTCTCTGAGTGGGTTTGTTCCATGCTGTGTAATGAAGCTGCTTCGCCGAAGAAAGAGAAGCTCGAAGAAAGAGAAGCTCGAAGACGCCGAGGACAGAGAAGCCCGAAGACGCCGAGGACAGAGAAGCCCGAAGACGCCGAGGACAGAGAAGCCCGAAGACGCCGAGGACAGAGAAGCCCGAAGACGCCGAGGACAGAGAAGCCCGAAGACGCCGAGGACAGAGAAGCTCGAAGACGCCGAGGACAGAGAAGCCCGAAGACGCCGAGGACAGAGAAGCCCGAAGACGCCGAGGACAGAGAAGCCCGAAGACGCCGAGGACAGAGAAGCCCGAAGACGCCGAGGACAGAGAAGCCCGAAGACGCCGAGGACAGAGAAGCCCGAAGACGCCGAGGACAGAGAAGCCCGAAGACGCCGAGGACAGAGAAGCCCGAAGACGCCGAGGACAGAGAAGCCCGAAGACGCCGAGGACAGAGAAGCCCGGCTACGCGGAGAAAGTAGTCTGCAGAGATGTTGGTGAGCAGAAAAATGGACATGGTTATGAGGGGGGAGACCTCTGAGACCTCAATGAGCAGACATCAATCTTCCCTTCCTCCCCGTCTTCAGTTGTCAAGGCGACAGAGTATTTTCGCCCCACGCTGTCCGAACCCTGCCGTCCTTCCATCGACTCAATCCCAGAATCCTTCACTCAAGACAGCCATCAGACACATCGCTGGTTCCTTCATCTTCCTCCTCCTCCCACACACTCTTCATCTTTACCAGCAGGTTTTATTCACTGCAGCTTTAACCTCCCTGATATTTAGTGTCTCTCCGTGGGGAACACGCCACTTCATTCTTACACTATTTTACATATTGTTGATTTTATAAAGATGGTGAAGACATTTCCATGTAAATGCTTTCTTCTTATATATCGTGTGAAATAAGCCAAGAAATGCTTTCATTATATCATTACCCACGTCGTGAATCTATCAGATGACACTACAAACAACAATAAGACTTCATATAGAGAAGAAATCTGGACCTCAGAGAACAACCTGCTGCTCAACGTCAGTAAAACCAAGGAGCTGATTGTTGACTTTAGACAAAAGGAGGTGAAGACAAGTTCCTGAGAATCAACCTCACAAACAACCTGACGTGGTCCTCACACATCTCCATCCTGGAGAAGAAGAACATCATGAACGTCTGTATTTCTGAAGGAACCTTTAGAAGTTCTTGTTTTACAGAGTAGCAACAGAAACATTACAAACAAACATGAGGCGTTCAGGGTCCAGGAGAGTTCTACATCGGTGGATTAAAACCATCAGAACCTCACTGGTACTCATCTACTGAGCTTCAGTCATATTGGTGACGAGGGGTGCCTGCAAAGAGCTGAAAGGAGATTACAACTACAGACTAGAATCTGCATTTAGTTCTGCAACACTGTTGTACAATGACAATAAAATAACCTTGTATCTCCTCAGCAACCTTCTGACAACATGAGGAAGCGTATAAACATGAAGTGAACTATTGAGTCGGATCAAATCACGGGTTTGAGTCACTGATTGTCGATGTTCGATACAGTTGAGTTTTGTTAAAGCAGCTTGTTTTAAATCTATATGTCGTCGGTGTGAATGGACGAACACCTGCCTGCATCTCTGATATCTGATTGTGTCCGTTTCCTTCCTTCTGAACACTGATTGTGTGGTTAACAGAAGTGTATTTTTGGTGCCACGTTGATGTGTTCTTCACCAGAGGAACAGGTGTAATATGTGTTTAGTGCTGCATGATGCTGCATAGAAAGTGATGATTTTCTTCCTCTGTCTCCTCTCAGAGTCTGGGAACCACCAGCAGATACGACACCAGGAAGAAGTAAGTCTTTCTTTTTACCATCATCATCATCAGTTGGTTTCTCTGGTTCTTCGTCTTCATCGTCTGAAGTCAAGTGTTTTCTGCTCTTTGCTGCTGAAATGTTTAAATATTTCCAATAAGTCCTGATTTAATAAAGCAGGAGGAAGAGACCTCTCCTGTATTCAGTCTGAGGGGAAGAGGTTTGTGAGAGCAGCAGATCATATCAGAGCTTATTGTTTTTCCATCTTCACTCAGTGGAATTGAATATAAAGCGAATATGTTTAGCTGAAGAAAGAAAACTGCAGTTTTTTCAACCATAAACCGTCGGATCGGTTTGTTTCTTTGAGCTCCAGGTGAGCGAGAGGAAGCTCCACCTGTTTGAGCTTCTGGACCAGCAGACGGCAGCTTTACAGCTTCACTGTTACTTTATGAAGAAAAGGGAGGAAGTCGTCTCTAAACGTCAACAAAACGTATGTTTCAGTGATGATTCTCAGGTTTTATAGGAAATAATCACAGACTGTTTATAAGAAGTGGACGTAGTCGTCATGAGGTCACCCATTAGTTTGTGGACTGATGTTTTAAAGCCTTCAGTTCGGCGTTTTGGCCGTCGCCATCTTGTTTTTTTGCAACCAGTGAACAGGAAGTGACGTAGAGACGCCGTATACGTCTCCCCCTGTTGAAGACCTCTGCTTTAGAGGAACAGAAGAAAAATATATTTTATTCAACTAGATTATTAGTGAATTTAAATTATAAATACCTTCATATTTTCCAAAGTACAACCTTCTCTTTTCATCCCTGAGTGAACAACATCTCGAGCAGAATAATGAACGTCACGCTGTGAAAACCTTAAATGAACAGAATAATAGGGAATAAAACTAAAAGCACGATGACTCTCAGCCAATCAGCTCGTTGTGCTGAACGGCGTTCGGCTCAAACTGTCTGGATGAAACTCGTTCTGCTGAACTTTGGTTCCACATTATGGACGTCAAACGTCCTCACAAAGATACAAGAACAACCGAGTGTGTGTGTGTGTGTGTGTGGAATCAATAACCCGCCTCCATCGGCTGTTCATCACTCAATAACGAAGCTCAGATTAATAGTTTATTTTAATGTTCAGCTGACTGATGAAAACAACAGAAATGTTAATGAAGGTCATTTGATTGATTGATTGATTGATTGATTGATTGATTGATTGATTGACAGTCATTTTGTTCACGCGTCCAGCAGAGGGCTCTGTGTTAAAAAGCACTCTGAACGCACTTAAACACGAGTCTTATATATATTTATATATATATATATATATATATATATATAAGTATATATATATATATATATATATATATATATATATACGTGTATATTTTTTAACCAGTACTAGCATGAAGTAGTATCGTGTGTTTCTTTCTTCATTCTCTGATTTTTTTCAGCTTTGCTACAAAAACAAAAGACATTAAAATAATTGAAAATGTTTCATTGTGAAGCTCAAACTGTGAAGAGACGTGATGCTGCAGGTTTCATGTTTTAGTCTTCAGTGACTGACGATGTGGAATAATAGAGAGACAGGAAGAGCTGACAGGATCACTTTGTGTTAAATATCACACAACAACAACAACAACATGATTTACAGACGGCTGCTTCAGAACATTCAGCAACATCCACGTCTTTATTAATGCTCCATAATCCCACGTATCTGCAGATCAGTGAACGCACCGTGAAGAACAATAAGTGTTCCACTGAGAGAACACACACACACACATCTACAGTACACACAGTAACACACAGTAACACACACACACATCTACAGTAACACACAGTAACACACAGTAACACACACACACATCTACAGTAACACACAGTAACACACAGTAACACACACACACATCTACAGTACACACAGTAACACACAGTAACACACACACACATCTACAGTACACACAGTAACACACACACACATCTACAGTAACACACACACACATCTACAGTACACACAGTAACACACAGTAACACACACACACATCTACAGTACACACAGTAACACACAGTAACACACACACACATCTACAGTACACACAGTAACACACAGTAACACACACACACATCTACAGTACACACAGTAACACACAGTAACACACACACACATCTACAGTAACACACAGTAACACACACACACATCTACAGTACACACAGTAACACACACACACATCTACAGTAACACACAGTAACACACATCTACAGTACACACAGTAACACACATCTACAGTACACACAGTAACACACAGTAACACACACACACATCTACAGTAACACACAGTAACACACATCTACAGTACACACAGTAACACACACACACATCTACAGTAACACACAGTAACACACACACACATCTACAGTAACACACAGTAACACACAGTAACACACACACACATCTACAGTAACACACAGTAACACACACACACACATCTACAGTACACACAGTAACACACACACATCTACAGTACACACAGTAACACACACACACATCTACAGTAACACACAGTAACACACACACATCTACAGTACACACAGTAACACACACACACATCTACAGTAACACACAGTAACACACACACACACATCTACAGTACACACAGTAACACACACACACATCTACAGTACACACAGTAACACACACACACATCTACAGTACACACAGTAACACACACACACATCTACAGTAACACACAGTAACACACACACATCTACAGTAACACACAGTAACACACACACACACATCTACAGTAACACACACACATCTACAGTACACACAGTAACACACACACACCCACACAGAGAGAGACACACACACACATCTACAGTACACACACACAGAGAGACACACACACAGAGAGAGACAGACACACACACACACACACACACAGAGAGAGACACACACAGATAGAGAGAGACACACACACACACACACACACACACATCAGCATATCAGACTTGACTTTATGGGATTTATTGAAGGGGAATTGTTGGAGTGTGCAGACAAAGGTACCACTTTGCATCAACTGTTGTATGACACACACACATTGAGGGGCCCAAGGTAGCCATTAAGAATAATGGCCTCTGGCTATGCGTTGCCATGGCGATTGAAAGAGGAGAGAACGGCGAGTTCAGAGGAGCTGATGAAGAGACTGCAGCTCTGAGTCCTCAGAGGACGCTTCTATGATCGTATCCTTTAACACACATTCTTCTTCTTGCTTTCCTTCGTCGTCCTGTTTGAGTGAACAAAGGAGAGAAAGAGTTCAGTTCTTTTGTTCAGTCTACAGCGGCCATGAAAAGAAAGGAACACACCAAACCCAGCTTCATCACACACACATATTCATGAGAGTTAATAACTTCTGTCGTGACCAGCCAAGAAGTCCTTGAAGTCGGGCATTTAGATTCAACTTTAAAAGCATTTTACAAGTATTTAACGGCACAAAGACGTATATCACAGTGTCATCGGCATACTGAATGATTTGACCCAAAGTATGGAGATAAAAGATCAACGACGGCTTTCAACACTTTACATTAATGTGGCTTTAAGCACATCGTCTGGTTTGAGTGTTAACTCACAATAGTTTATTCATATTTGACACGTTATTGGAGAACATCTGTTAACATCTGCCGACGTTACCTTTTCTACTGAAGAAGAGCAAAGAGATGAAATGTTGGACAAGACGTTCGTTAGCGTCACATCTTCAGAATCAGGTTATTGATTTACAACATACAAAACGTGTTTTAATCTGTTCTCTGAACGCCTTCGTAGTTTCCTCCTCAAGTCATGTTGCACCAAAGTGAAGACATGCAGAAAGAAAACTGTAATATCTGTCTGTGGATACGACACACGCACACACACACACACACACACACACACACACACACAGGTAGCAGAGTTTAAAGTGGTGGTTGGAGGTGAGACGAGGGGGCGTCCTCGCTCTATGAGGTGTGTTATTCAGAACCAGCAGGTTTGATTGTGTGTGAGGACCTTAATAAACAACCTGTATCACACACACACACACACACACACACACACACACACACACACACAGAAACAACAAGTGTAGCACTCAGGAGCTTCAGTCGTGACGGGTAGTTTTCTGAGTCATCGGCTCATGAGACGGATCTTCATCTCTCTCTCTTTGAGTCCTCCCACTCTCCCCCCCCCCTTCATCTCTCTCTCTTTGAGTCCTCCCACTCTCCCCCCCCTTCATCTCTCTCTCTTTGAGTCCTCCCACTCTCCACCCCCCCCCCCCCCCCCCCCTCTGTCTCGTCTCTTCAAACTGAAGCCGGTGGCGTCGTTCAGTAACTCGATCACAACGAGTCGTCGTCTTCATTTCTGAAGACTGAAGAGATCGAGTCCTCGTGTTTGATCTTGAAAAGTGACACAAATGATGAGAATATGAATATTTTTATATCAAACGTTTTTTCAGTGAAATTGACTCATTTTTATTACAGATTATTATCCATAAAAATCTGTTCTTTTTAATAACGAATCGTTTTTCTAGATACTCAAAGATGTTTTACGTGACAGTTTAAAGTAAACGGTCGAGTATTAACTGAACCAGAATGAAATGGAAGTGAAATTAGTCCATTAAAGTCCTTTAGTCCATTAACGTCCATTAACATTCAATAACGCCCAATAACGTCCATTAACGTTCACTAACGTCCATAAATGGCCATTAACGTTAAATAACGGCCATTAACGCCCAATAACGTCCATTAACGCCCAATAACGTCCATTAACGTTCACTAACGTCCAAAAACGGACATTAACGTTAAATAACGGCCATTAACGCCCAATAAAGTCCATTAACGCCCAATAACGTCCATTAACGTTCAAAAACGTCCATTAACGTTCAATAACGTCCATTAACGTTCAATAACGCCCATTAACGTTCACTAACGTCCAAAAACGGCCATTAACGTTAAATAACGTCCATTAACGCCCAATAACGCCCATTAAAGCCCCAAAACGTTCATTAAAGTCCATTGACATCCGCTAACGTCCATTGATGTCCACTAACGTCCTCAAGCATCCAATAACTTCCAATAACGTCCGTTTACGTCCACTGACGTCTACTAACATCCAATAACGTCCATTAACATCCATTAATATCCATTAACGTCCAATAACATCCAATAACACCCAATAACGTCCATTAATGTTCACTAACATCCAAAAACGTCCATTAACGTTAAATAACGACCATTAACGCCCAATAATGTCCATTAACGTTCACTAACGTCCAATAACGTCCATTGACATCCGCTAACGTCCAATAACGTCCATTGACATCCAAAAACGTCCATTAACGTTAAATAACGACCATTAACGCCCAATAATGTCCATTAACGTTCACTAACGTCCAATAACGTCCATTGACATCCGCTAACGTCCAATAACGTCCATTGACATCCATTGACGTCCATTAACGTCCAATAACGTCCACTAGCATCCAATAACTTCCATTAACGTCCGTTGCCGTCTTTGCATTGACTTTGTAATGTCGTTTGGTGTGAACGTTAGAAAGAAAAACAACAAAGTGTATTTCGTTAACGCCGTTGGTCGATTCGGTTCTAAACAGGAAGTTAAATTCCGATGTTTTATTGCCCCCCCCTCCGGCTGTCATAACCTCCCCCCCCCCACTAGAGGGAGCTGTAGTCGTGATGTTAAATGACTACCGGGATGCACCATTAGTTTGATCGATGCGAGTCATTTCCTCGCTGTCACACACTCTTTCTGCTGGGGCTGCTGGGAAAAACTCCCACACACTCATAAACTGTCTCCTGACACACACACACACATCAGAGTTATGTACTGCTGAGTCGTGATTCGACATCCTGAGACAGTGATAACTCCTCGACCAATCAAAACAGGAGGTGTTTGCGTTGTTATGGCGATTCACGCTGCTACATTTCATGATGAGGACTTTTATTTTGTGTTTGTCTTCCTGTGTGTCCGTCCTCCGCTGCATTGAGCAGTAATGAACTGTAAACACAGAGAGTTATTGTTCCTCATCTCCTCTTCCTCTCTTCATCTCCTCTTCCTCTCTTCATCTCCTCTTCCTCTTTGCATCTCCTCTTCCTCTTTGCATCTCCTCTTCTTCTCTGCATCTCCTCTTCCTCTCTGCATCTCCTCTTCCTCTCTGCATCTCCTCTTCCTCTTTGCATCTCCTCTTCTCTACATCTCCTCTTCTTCTCTACATCTCCTCTTCCTCTCTACATCTCCTCTTCTTCTCTACATCTCCTCTTCCTCTTTGCATCTCCTCTTCCTCTCTGCATCTCCTCTTCCTCTCTGCATCTCCTCTTCCTCTTTGCATCTCCTCTTCTCTACATCTCCTCTTCTCTACATCTCCTCTTCCTCTCTACATCTCCTCTTCTTCTCTACATCTCCTCTTCCTCTCTGCATCTCCTCTTCCTCTTTGCATCTCCTCTTCTCTACATCTCCTCTTCTTCTCTACATCTCCTCTTCTTCTCTACATCTCCTCTTCCTCTTTGCATCTCCTCTTCTCTACATCTCCTCTTCTTCTCTACATCTCCTCTTCCTCTCTGCATCTTCTCTTCTCTACATCTCCTCTTCTTCTCTACATCTCCTCTTCTTCTCTACATCTCCTCTTCCTCTCTGCATCTTCTGCATATCTTCGAAACTAAGTTAAATTATTCATAATTCTGGGGCCTAAACAGGTTGAATTATTACGTCCTCAGCTCCGTCCGTCTGTAGTGTCTAAGTGTTTCCTGTGTAGTAATATGCTGTATTATACTGTATTATACTGTAATATACTGTATTATACTGTAATATACTGTAATATACTGTATTATACTGTAATATACTGTATTATACTGTAATATGCTGTATTATACTGTAATATGCTGTATTATACTGTAATATGCTGTATTATACTGTAATATACTGTATTATACTGTAATATACTGTATTATACTGTAATATACTGTATTATACTGTAATATGCTGTATTATACTGTAATATGCTGTATTATGCTGTAATATACTGTATTATACTGTAATATGCTGTATTATACTGTAATATGCTGTAATAGACTGTATTATACTGTAATATGCTGTATTATACTGTAATATGCTGTATTATACTGTAATATGCTGTATTATACTGTAATAGACTGTATTATACTGTAATATACTGTATTATACTGTAATATGCTGTATTATACTGTAATATACTGTATTATGCTGTAATATGCTGTATTATGCTGTAATATACTGTATTATGCTGTAATATACTGTATAATACAGTATTATACTGTATTATACTGTAATATACTGTATTATACTGTAATATACTGTAATATACTGTATTATACTGTAATATACTGTATTATACTGTAATATGCTGTATTATACTGTAATATGCTGTATTATACTGTAATATGCTGTATTATGCTGTAATATACTGTATAATACAGTATTATACTGTATTATACTGTAATATACTGTATTATACTGTAATATACTGTAATATACTGTATTATACTGTAATATACTGTATTATACTGTAATATGCTGTATTATACTGTAATATGCTGTATTATACTGTAATATGCTGTATTATACTGTAATATACTGTATTATACTGTAATATACTGTATTATACTGTAATATACTGTATTATACTGTAATATGCTGTATTATACTGTAATATGCTGTATTATACTGTAATATGCTGTATTATACTGTAATATGCTGTAATAGACTGTATTATACTGTAATATGCTGTATTATACTGTAATATGCTGTATTATACTGTAATATGCTGTATTATACTGTAATAGACTGTATTATACTGTAATATACTGTATTATACTGTAATATGCTGTATTATACTGTAATATACTGTATTATGCTGTAATATGCTGTATTATGCTGTAATATGCTGTATTATACTGTAATATACTGTAATATACTGTATTATGCTGTATTATACTGTATTATACTGTAATATGCTGTATTATGCTGTATTATACTGTAATATACTGTATTATGCTGTAATATACTGTATAATACAGTATTATACTGTAATATGCTGTATTATACTGTAATATGCTGTATTATACTGTAATATACTGTATTATGCTGTATTATGCTGTAATATGCTGTATTATGCTGTAATATGCTGTATTATGCTGTAATATGCTGTAATATGCTGTATTATACTGTAATATGCTGTATTATACTGTAATATGCTGTATTATACTGTAATATACTGTATTATGCTGTAATATACTGTATTATGCTGTAATATGCTGTATTATACTGTAATATACTGTATTATGCTGTAATATGCTGTATTATGCTGTAATATGCTGTATTATACTGTATTATGCTGTATTATACTGTATTATGCTGTAATATGCTGTATTATACTGTATTATACTGTATTATGCTGTATTATGCTGTATTATACTGTAATATGCTGTATTATGCTGTATTATGCTGTAATATACTGTATAATACAGTATTATACTGTAATATGCTGTATTATACTGTATAATACAGTATTATACTGTAATATGCTGTATTATACTGTATTATACTGTAATATGCTGTAATATACTGTATAATACAGTATTGTACTGTAATATGCTGTATTATACTGTAATATGCTGTATTATGCTGTAATATACTGTGTTATACTGTAATATGCTGTAATATACTGTATAATACAGTATTATACTGTAATATGCTGTATTATACTGTAATATGCTGTATTATGCTGTAATATGCTGTATTATACTGTAATATGCTGTATTATACTGTAATATGCTGTATTATGCTGTAATATACAGTATTATACTGTAATATGCTGTAATATACTGTATAATACAGTATTATACTGTAATATGCTGTATTATACTGTAATATGCTGTATTATACTGTAATATGCTGTATTATACTGTAATATACTGTATTATACTGTATTATACTGTATTATACTGTATTATACTGTAATATGCTGTATTATACTGTAATATGCTGTAATATACTGTAATATGCTGTAATATACTGTAATATGCTGTATTATACTGTAATATGCTGTAATATACTGTAATATGCTGTAATATACTTTAATATGCTGTAATATGCTGTATTATACTGTAATATGCTGTAATATGCTGTAATATGCTGTATTATTGTATGTCGAGCTGAGATTTGAACATTTCCATAACGTCTGTGTGAACGGGTTCATATTTACTCAGATGATGATCTTTCGGTCAGACCGGAGCGGTTCCTCTGTCGGTTTGTTTCCGTTGAGCCGAAGACATTTATTTAAATGTCTTCTTCACCTGTTGCTCTTCAATGGGCGCCATGGAAACAGAGCGGCTCCTCAGCGTTCATTGTTCTACCTGTTGCTCTTCAATGGGCGCCATGGAAACAGAGCGGCTCCTCAGCGTTCATTGTTCTCATTGTTAGAACCGTCACAACAGGGTTCTACTTTCTTGGCGTTCTTTTTATCGCGGAGCGGTTTCCTGTCTCCTGAAAGTCCTGAAGGACTCAAGTTATTATGTTTCGTTGTGTGTGATGTGTGAGCCTCACTGTGTGTTCTTCATCACCATCATCATCATCACACTGTAGTTTGTTCACGACTGTACGATCAATCCGCCGCTGAAAATAGTCCCCAACAAAGTCTCTGTTTCCTCCTGTTTGTCTGATTAAAACTACTCATATTACTCATGAATGTGATGAACTGAAGTACCTGAAGACGATTTCAGACGCTGTTCTGTGACTCGGAGCTCCTGCTTTGTTGAATGGAAACATGAAGCTGTTATACTGCACACACACTGTCTGCATAAAAGCCTCTAAAAGACAACATCAGGGTCGAACATGTGAGTGTGTGTTCATGTTTCAGTCACAGCTTCACGTGTGTGTGTGTGTGTGTGTTCATGTTTCAGTCACAGCTTCACACGTGTGTGTGTGTGAGTGTGTGTTCATGTTTCAGTCACAGCTTCACGTGTGTGTGTGTGTGTGTGTGTGTGTGTGTTCATGTTTCAGTCACAGCTTCACGTGTGTGTGTGTGTGTGTGTGTTCATGTTTCAGTCACAGCTTCACTTGTGTGTGTGTTCATGTTTCAGTCACAGCTTCACACGTGTGTGTGTGTGTGTGTGTTCATGTTTCAGTCACAGCTTCACACGTGTGTGTGTGTGTGTGTGAGTTCATGTTTCCAATTCATATCAGTTCAGTTTTCTAATATTAGGTTTTCAAATAGTTTGTCTTCTTGCACTTCTGTCTTCTAATCTAGAGTCAATATTTTACCACTCTGTGTGTGTGTGTGTGTGTGTGTGTGTGTGTGTGTGTGTGTGTGTGTGTGTGTGTGTGTGTGTGTGTGTGTGTGTGTGTGTGTGTGTGTGTGTGTGTGTGTGTGTGTGTGTGTGTGTGTGTGTGTGTGTGTGTGTGTGTGTGTGTGTGTGTGTGTGTGTGTGTGTGTGTGTGTGTGTGTGTGTGTGTGTGAGTGTGTGAGAGAGGTTGGTACTTTTCCACGGGCGGTGCAGAGCAGTAGAGATGAGCAGAGGAGGTTCGCTGCAGTTCAAACTAGGGCTGCAACAACGAAACGATAAAATTTGATTATTAAAAGAGTTGGCAACGAATTTCATTATCGATTCGTTGTGTCGCGCGACTATTACGCCACTCAATAAGTCACGGAGATGTTTGAGCATAAAAAATAAAGTTGAGTTGAGCGCAGAGCAGAGGTCGAGGAAAGACCACCGGAGACCCGTAACGATGTTCTGAAACACATGGCGGAGGCAGAGAAATCAGTACGACCTCAGTCATCCAAGGTGTGGGAGCATTTCACACCAGTGGAGCTGGTGGAACATGTTCTAGGTAGGGCTGTGACACATCCAATCAATGTCAGCAAACATCCCAGAATGATTTAATGCAAACAAATTAAGGTATCAAACACGTATTACTACTTTGCAGTTAAATATTTAACCTTTATTCCAACATGAAAAAAAGCAGTAAATAACACTTTGATAAACACGTCAGGACATCTTATTAATGTCACCCTCACGGGATTCAGTATAATATATATATATATATATATCATATAATAATATTCAGTATAATATAATAATGTAGATCATATAATAATATATTTATAACTATATATCCATTCCTCAGACAGGTGCTTCATGTCCCTCACTCCCTAACTGTCCATGCTGGATCTGTCCCCGTTGTTTTAAAAAGATAAATAAGTTATTAGCATGACGTCATCCAGCTAGCCAAACCTGTCTGGTGTACAGCTAGTAGAGAAGCTTCATGTGCTGCTTCCCTTTCCCGCTAGTCTGCTGTCTGATTGTGAAGTCAGGCTGATCTGATATCAGCTCTTTGGCCTGAAGTTTCTCCTCAAAGTTCTCCTCTCACACGGGTCCGTATTTGTCATTTCCTATTTCTGGTTTCAACCGGAAGTGATCCTCGCTTGAACCTTTAACTTCCGGTTAGCCGATTCAACCGGAATCGAGGAAATGACAACTAACTTATTTGTCATTTCCTCGCTCCTCGAACCGGTGTTCTGCGCCGCCATATTAACGGCCGTCCCTAAGCTCTAATGTAGCTCTGAGGAGCGAGGAGGGAGGAGGGACCTCGGAGGAGACATGAGCGAGGACCCACGAGAACAGACTTCCAGGAAGTGTTTTAACGGCCGACACGCCCCCTCATTGTTCATCTGTGATGTGATTGGACGCTGCAGCCGATCGGACTGATGAGATTGTTTTCAACATGTAAACAGTGAAGACAGATCACAGAATAAACTCTAGTTTATATTTGATTAGTTTTCTGATTCAACATCTGGTTTAAATATTGTTCATTGTAGTCTGAACAACAAAAGGACCACAAACAACTTTCTTCATTTATTAGAAAGATTTGTGTTTTCATGATCTGATATTTCCCTCAATAACTTTATTATGAAACAATTAAAATCAGAGCGAGCTGGAGAGACTAAACCCTTTATATATAGATATCTATATATCTATATATATAGATATAGATATAGATATATAGATATAGAGAGAGAGAACTGAGAGACAAAATACTTTTTACATCATTCATCATAATTTCATTCAGTCACGTGAGGCTGTTCATTCCTGATTGTCGGGTTTGATGAGTTTTGATGACTTGGGAAATTAATGCTTTTTTGTTTTTTTATCCGATTCATCGATTAATCCAAAAAATGATCGACAGATTAATCGATTATTAAAATAATCGTTAGGTGCAGCCCTAATTCAAACCCAGAGTTTGACCGTTGACTCTGACTCACCGCGGCTTCATGCTGTATCTAGTATGATCCATTAAGATGTCTTTGAAAGGTTCTTAATATTACATCCTTCATCTAATTACAGTTCATTATGTTAAAATGATCCTAAACCTGACTTGTATGTAGAGCTTTGTCTGTGGGAGAAACCCTTTACAGAAATATGATCAAACCTTTGATTGAGGAAGATAATCTCGACTTTTGTTATTGAGTATCTTGTTGTGTCGCAGGTTGTTTGAATAGACCTGAGGACCTGAATGAGTCTCATCCAGAGCCCCAGTGTGATCCTGTACATGTTTCCGATCAGGTCATCGGTGCTCCGATCGATCGGCCACTAATCGTTATAAATAGATCGATCGGTGGTCTCGATCAGATGACTCATCCATTCACATTTTAAACATTTTCAATTCTCATTTGTCTTCTTTGGACTCACGGTGGAGCTCTGGACCAACAACCGGATCCATTGATCGGATCAATTAACCAAAAGAACCTAGAACCGTATATCAACCGTTAGAACTTGAATTCATTTAACCTAGAACCCTAACCAATAGAACGTACATTTACTTACTAACCATAATTTAACCAATACACCGGGATTGACGTATAGACCGTAAATAAACCTATAGACCCTAAATTGACTATAAATTGACCTTAAATACTAATAATTATTATTATAACGTTAAAACATGGAGCAAGCTAACGCTAGCCAGCTAACGCTAGCCAGCTAACTAACCAACCAGCCGCTAAATGAGAGAATCTTAACGCTGTATCGACGTAGGAAGCACATTATTATCATTATTGTTATTATACAGGACATTAATCGGCAGCTTCTATATTTGGATAATTGAGTCATTTTTCAATCTTTTCTCCGTTTAAAGACGATGAGATAGAAGTTCCTCTCCGGGGACGTCGTGCATCAGCTGCTGCAGTGAAATGTGGGAAACATCAAACTGGAACAATAAAGATGATCAATAACAAAAGACAAATGTTAATATGAAGTCATTGAACATCGTAATGAATCGATGTTTCAGCTGTAGAACAGGAAGCCGTGACTCAACCCCCCCGTCACCTCGACGGGGACACTTTGTTCTGCACAGGACGACTCTGGTTATGATATCCTGAATTTTA
>JAVDOI010000103.1:382550-385050 GCA_032191485.1 Leptoclinus maculatus | reverse complement strand
GCTGCGGTTCGCTGTGGTTCGCTGTGGTTCACTGTGGTTCACTGTGGTGGTTCACTGTGGTGGTTCGCTGTGGTGGTTCGCTGCGGTTCGCTGTGGTTCACTGTGGTGGTTCGCTGTGGTTCACTGTGGTGGTTCGCTGCGGTTCGCTGTGGTTCACTGTGGTGGTTCGCTGTGGTTCACTGTGGTGGTTCGCTGCGGTTCACTGTGGTGGTTCGCTGTGGTTCACTGTGGTGGTTCGCTGTGGTTCACTGTGGTGGTTCGCTGCGGTTCGCTGCGGTTCGCTGTGGTTCACTGTGGTTCACTGTGGTGGTTCGCTGTGGTTCACTGTGGTGGTTCGCTGTGGTTCACTGTGGTGGTTCGCTGCGGTTCACTGTGGTGGTTCGCTGTGGTTCACTGTGGTGGTTCGCTGTGGTTCACTGTGGTGGTTCGCTGCGGTTCGCTGTGGTTCACTGTGGTTCACTGTGGTGGTTCGCTGTGGTTCACTGTGGTGGTTCGCTGTGGTGGTTCGCTGTGGTTCACTGTGGTGGTTCGCTGTGGTTCACTGTGGTGGTTCGCTGTGGTGGTTCACTGTGGTGGTTCACTGTGGTTCACTGTGGTGGTTCGCTGTGGTTCACTGTGGTGGTTCGCTGTGGTTCACTGTGGTGGTTCACTGTGGTGGTTCGCTGTGGTGGTTCGCTGTGGTTCACTGTGGTGGTTCGCTGTGGTTCACTGTGGTGGTTCGCTGTGGTTCACTGTGGTGGTTCGCTGTGGTTCACTGTGGTGGTTCGCTGCGGTTCGCTGCGGTTCGCTGTGGTTCACTGTGGTGGTTCGCTGTGGTTCACTGTGGTGGTTCGCTGTGGTTCACTGTGGTGGTTCGCTGTGGTTCACTGTGGTGGTTCGCTGCGGTTCGCTGCGGTTCGCTGTGGTTCACTGTGGTGGTTCGCTGTGGTTCACTGTGGTGGTTCGCTGCGGTTCGCTGTGGTTCACTGTGGTGGTTCGCTGTGGTTCACTGTGGTGGTTCACTGTGGTGGTTCGCTGTGGTTCACTGTGGTGGTTCACTGTGGTGGTTCACTGCGGTTCGCTGCGGTTCGCTGTGGTTCACTGTGGTGGTTCGCTGTGGTTCACTGTGGTGGTTCGCTGCGGTTCGCTGTGGTTCACTGTGGTGGTTCGCTGTGGTTCACTGTGGTGGTTCACTGTGGTGGTTCGCTGTGGTTCACTGTGGTGGTTCGCTGTGGTTCACTGTGGTGGTTCGCTGCGGTTCGCTGTGGTTCACTGTGGTGGTTCACTGTGGTGGTTCGCTGTGGTTCACTGTGGTGGTTCACTGTGGTGGTTCGCTGTGGTTCACTGTGGTGGTTCGCTGTGGTTCACTGTGGTGGTTCGCTGTGGTTCACTGTGGTTCACTGTGGTGGTTCACTGTGGTTCACTGTGGTGGTTCGCTGTGGTTCACTGTGGTGGTTCGCTGCGGTTCGCTGTGGTTCACTGTGGTGGTTCGCTGTGGTTCACTGTGGTGGTTCGCTGTGGTTCACTGTGGTGGTTCGCTGCGGTTCGCTGTGGTTCACTGTGGTGGTTCACTGTGGTGGTTCGCTGTGGTTCACTGTGGTGGTTCACTGTGGTGGTTCGCTGTGGTTCACTGTGGTGGTTCGCTGTGGTTCACTGTGGTGGTTCGCTGTGGTTCACTGTGGTTCACTGTGGTGGTTCGCTGTGGTTCACTGTGGTTCACTGTGGTTCACTGTGGTGGTTCGCTGCGGTTCGCTGTGGTTCACTGTGTAGCGTCTCAACAACCCGGAGGCAGGAAGTGGTTTAGCTCTTCTCTGCTGTGTTGTTGTTTATATTCACTGTAGAGCTGCAATCAATCAGATGTTATTCAGGATGAACAACTGCCCCTTCTCTAAGCCCCGCCCCTCTAATGCTGACTGTCCTATCACAGCGTAGCATGGTTCTGGTCTACAGACTGTCCAATCCAATAACATGAGACGAAAAATACAATAAATAAAATGAATGAAATAAATAAAATGAAATTAAATTAAATGAAATAAATAATTAATTTAGTACAGTAATAAAATAAAGCAGTAAAGCGATGACATCAAATAACATAACGTGTGTACGTGTGTACGTGTGTACGTGTGTGTGTGTGTGTGTGTGTGTGTGTGTGTGTGTGTGCAGAACAGCGTGATCAGACGGGGTCTGTGTTTGTGTCTGCAGGCCAGTCTGGGTCTCCTCTACCTATCCCCCCCTCCTCCTCTTGCCCACACTCACACACACACACAAACACACACACTCACTCACTCACTCACTCACTCACTCACTCACTCACTCACCAACACACACACACACACACACACACACACACACACACACACACTCACACACACACACAGATGTTTTCCCTCCATCAGTCTCCTGGTTGTCCTCCATAAACCCTTTCAAGACAGGTGGTTCTAACCTTCATACTAAAACGCCCATTAGCCCCCACTGTGTGTGTGTGTGTGTCTGTGTGTGTGTGTGTGTGTGTGTGTGTGTG
>JAVDOI010000103.1:375050-377550 GCA_032191485.1 Leptoclinus maculatus | reverse complement strand
GTAGTCGGATACAACAACCTTTGTGACATCTTTTACACATTTTATTTTATACATTTTCTGCAACGTTTTCCGTGTTTTCTCTCACAGTCTCACCTTCTCTTGGACGGCCAGCGTTTGGTCCTTTTATGGACACGTGTTCAGAGACACTTTTCCATCAGTTTTTCTGGCCTTGATTTGGTCTCGTCCAGCTCTCATCACCTGGACTCGTCTGATATAAAGGATGTCTGCGCTTCAGCCTTGACAGAGCTGAACCTTCAGCCTCCAACTCCTCCACAAACTGCTGTTTCTTTATGTGAGCAGGAGGCACGACACTCTCCATTCAGACCACGAGTCCTCGGGGTCGCCGCGTTCGTTGAACCTGAAGAATTTATTTTTTATGTTCGTTAAAAAAGATGCACTGACCAAAAAACTCATGACAGACATCTGACTATTTTGCTGCTTTTCTTAATGCACTGCACCTTATTTGAAAACGGTGCACCTTAATGCACCTTACCGGGTTGAAAACGGTGCAACTTAATGCACCTTACCGGGTTGAAAACGGTGCACCTTAATGCACCTTACTGGGTTGAAAACGGTGCAACTTAATGCACCTTACCGGGTTGAAAACGGTGCAACTTAATGCACCTTACCGGGTTGAAAACGGTGCAACTTAATGCACCTTACCGGGTTGAAAACGGTGCAACTTAATGCACCTTACCAAGTTGAAAACGGTGCAACTTAATGCACCTTACCAAGTTGAAAACGGTGCAACTTAATGCACCTTACCGGGTTGAAAACGGTGCAACTTAATGCACCTTACCGGGTTGAAAACGGTGCAACTTAATGCACCTTACCGGGTTGAAAACGGTGCAACTTAATGCACCTTACCAAGTTGAAAACGGTGCACCTTAATGCACCTTACCGGGTTGAAAACAGTGCACCTTAATGCACCGTACCTTATTTGAAAACGGTGCACCTTAATGCACCGTACCTTATTTGAAAACGGTGCACCTTAATGCACCTTACTGGGTTGAAAACGGTGCAACTTAATGCACCTTACCGGGTTGAAAACGGTGCAACTTAATGCACCTTACCGGGTTGAAAACGGTGCACCTTAATGCACCTTACTGGGTTGAAAACGGTGCAACTTAATGCACCTTACCGGGTTGAAAACGGTGCACCTTAATGCACCTTACCGGGTTGAAAACGGTGCAACTTAATGCACCTTACTGGGTTGAAAACGGTGCACCTTAATGCACCGTACCTTATTTGAAAACGGTGCAACTTAATGCACCTTACTGGGTTGAAAACGGTGCACCTTAATGCACCGTACCTTATTTGAAAACGGTGCAACTTAATGCACCTTACTGGGTTGAAAACGGTGCACCTTAATGCACCTTACTGGGTTGAAAACGGTGCACCTTAATGCACCGTACCTTATTTGAAAACGGTGCACCTTAATGCACCGTACCTTATTTGAAAACGGTGCACCTTAATGCACCGTACCTTATTTGAAAACGGTGCATTAAATGCTCTCTGTGTTTGTGTGTTTCCTGTCCTAGTCGTGAGCGTGGAGAGTCGGGAGGCCCACCTGAGCTCTCTGGTGTCGGAGGCCGAGCGGCGGGCGGCCGACCTCACCGCTCAGGCGCAGAGAGACGGCCTCTCTCTGGAGGCCTGCCAGAAGGACAAACAACTGAGAGCCTGGGAGTGGAGGAGCAAGCTGTACAAACGCATGACTGCGGGCTTCCAGCATGCACGTGAGTCCTGTGTGTGTGTGTGTGTGTGTGTGTGTGTGTTACAGCTGACCTCCACTCAGCACTGCCAGTCATCAGATGAGAGGTTACATTCATTTATTCTTTTGTCCAAAAAGCAGCTTTGACAGAAAGAAGCTGCAGCAGATCAATGAGAGAACAAGTGGCACCGGTTTCAAATCCCACTCGACACACAAGGAACGAGGTCTTTGGGATGAAACATTTTGGTTTTCTTGCATCTTATATAAGAGACATGCTGATAGCTCTGAACAGGATTAAAGTAATGCAGTAGATTATGAAGGAGCATCCAAAGGATATACTCAAGTACAAGTACTACAATAGTAAATGTACTTAGTAACATTCCACCACTGGAGGTGTATACTGTCTGTGCAGTGATTTGATTTAATCTTTCTATTTCTTTATATTTATATTATGTTCTGATTTATCAGATTTATTTGAACATTAATTTTAAGGCTGAACTCCACAACAAACAGTAATGAAGTCTTTGTTATGTCTCACGTTACAAACCTGCAGCTCTGTTATCACATCATCACTTATTACACTTTGTGAGATTTCATGAAAGTATTTTTCATTTCAGAGATCATTTCCAGCTCTGTGTAATATTCCTGTAGAGGCCAATAAAGCTTCTATTTCCTTCACTGTGGTCTGTTTGAAGGGACTGTTAACATCATACGAACACAAAGAGACACAACACAAGAAGTGAAACGATTATAAAGACTATAAACGAGATGCAGAAGAACTAGAAAACA
>JAVDOI010000103.1:362550-370050 GCA_032191485.1 Leptoclinus maculatus | reverse complement strand
CCACAAAGAGACAACAACTTACTACATAAAGGAGCAAAACAACCACAAAGAGACACAGAGCGACCACAAAGAGACAACAACTTACTACATAAAGGAGCAAAACAACCACAAAGAGACACAGAGCGACCACAAAGAGACAACAACTTACTACATAAAGGAGCAAAACAACCACAAAGAGACACAGAGCGACCACAAAGAGACTGTACCACTACAAAGAGACACAAAATAACTGCAAAGAGACACTTCACCTCCACTAATAGACATAGAGACACAACACTGCGACAATGATGCTAAACTTAACAACTCAACATAAAAGGACTACAAAGAGACACAAAACGACTACAAAGAGACACAAAACGACTACAAAGAGACACAAAAGGTCTACAAAGAGACATAAAAGGTCTACAAAGAGACACAAAACGACTACAAAGAGATGCTAAACGACTACAAAGAGATGCTAAACAACTACAAAGAGATGCTAAACGACTACAAAGAGATGCTAAACGACTACAAAGAGATGCTAAACGACTACAAAGAGATGCTAAACGACTACAAAGAGATGCTAAACGACTACAAAGAGATGCTAAACGACTACAAAGAGATGCGAAACAACTACAAAGAGATGCTAAACGACTACAAAGAGATGCTAAACGACTACAAAGAGATGCTAAACGACTACAAAGAGATGCTAAACGACTACAAAGAGATGCTAAACAACTACAAAGAGATGCTAAACGACTACAAAGAGATGCTAAACGACTACAAAGAGATGCTAAACGACTACAAAGAGATGCTAAACGACTACAAAGAGATGCTAAACGACTACACAAAATGAATACAAAGAGACACAAAATGACGAGAAAGACACACAAACTACCGCAAGAACCAAACCAACCTTTTCCATGTCCCAGACCACTTTGTAGAGCTGAGTCACAGACAGATTTCTTTTTGTGTAAAGCCATCTTTACTTGGTGTAACCTGGAGCGTTCATGGTCTTGATGGACATTAACGTGCTACTGTGTGTTCTTACGGTTCAGGGTCGACTCTACTACGTCCGGGTGTCGGCGTACAACATGAAGGGCTGGGGTCCTCCGGCCTCCTCCCTGCCTCCATCTGCAGCTCCCTCCAGTGAGTTTTATACTTCTACTCTTCTTCTCTGAGTGACCACGTGCATGTGGCATGCAATGACATTTCCAACCAGGATTTCAGCATTCTCCTGGACTCCCTTGCAGTCCACGGTAAACGGGTCTTTATCAGTGGACCCATCCCCCCACACATCCGCGGCGTGGGTCGGTTCAGCCGCTTGCTGAGTTTACATACGTGGCTGAAGTCAACCTGCGCAGCCCGAAGCGTGGCTTTTATTGATCTGATGGCGTCCACCCAACTGGCCTGGGGTCACGCACTCTATCCGACAATATTTTCTACTCCCTCTGGACTTCACCGTCGCATTGACTACCCCACATCTCATTTCGTCACCTGGTAGCCTGTCAACACAAGCACTCCCCTCCCTCCCCTACAGGCAACACTAGCTCCCCCTGGCGGCTTGGAGGGTCTCCTACGACTCTCTCCCTAGTCTCCACCGCTCCACGACCCATGAACATTCCCGTCAGAATCACAGACTCGCGCTCACGCCCTAGTTATGGTCGGGTTCGAGGTGTTGCCCGAGTGATCCGTCCTATCGCACAAACCCCCAAAGCTTCCTGTGCTGATGACGACACGGTGTCTTCCCCCATT
This sequence comes from Leptoclinus maculatus, assembly GCA_032191485.1. Lineage (NCBI taxonomy): Eukaryota > Metazoa > Chordata > Actinopteri > Perciformes > Stichaeidae > Leptoclinus > Leptoclinus maculatus. The sequence continues at coordinate 368,316 of JAVDOI010000103.1, read as the reverse complement.
AAAATGTGTCTGATTAATGCACGCTCTGTAGCAAACAAGGCTCACATCTTAAATGACTTGTTCACAAGTCTTAATTTGTCTTTTTTATTTCTGACTGAGACCTGGCAACGGAATATGGAATGCATCATTTCAATGAACTCTGCCTGTTCTGATATTGAGACTCTGCGTTTGACAGGCCGCGGTGGAGGTCTCGCCGTGGTCTGGAAGGATCAGTTCTCCTGCCAATTGGGGAGCACAGAACAGTATACTACTTTTGAACTACAGCTGACTAAAGTGGGTCGGCTAAAGCCGTTTTACTGTGTTTTAATGGACCGACCTCCGGGTCCAGCAGGTCAGTTCTTATCAGAGTTCACAGACTTTCTGACCTCTATTATCAAGCTAGATGAAGTGCTTCTGGTGATTTTAATCTGCATATCAATGATGCCACAGACTGTAGTGCCACTGAGTTTCTCAATATCACTGAATCTTTTAATTTCACGCAACATGTCTCTGGTGCCACTCACAAGCGTGGTCACACCTTGGACCTTGTGTTCTCTCTGGGTCTTGATATTTTGTGTCTGTCACCTCTCCATTGTCTTGTACCACAGGGCGTTGAGGACGTCCTCTCACTGTTGGTCCTCTGGTCTTTTGTTGAGGACGTCCTCTCACTGTTGGTCCTCAGGTCTTTTGTTGAGGACGTCCTCTCACTGTTGGTCCTCAGGTCTTTTGTTGAGGACGTCCTCACACTGTTGGTCCTCTGGTCTTTTGTTGAGGACGTCCTCTCACTGTTGGTCCTCCGGTCTTTTGTTGAAGACGTCCTCTCACTGTTGGTCCTCAGGTCTTTTGTTGAAGACGTCCTCTCACTGTTGGTCCTCTGGTCTTTTGTTGAGGACGTCCTCTCACTGTTGGTCCTCCGGTCTTTTGTTGAGGACGTCCTCTCACTGTTGGTCCTCTGGTCTTTTGTTGAGGACGTCCTCTCACTGTTGGTCCTCAGGTCTTTTGTTGAGGACGTCCTCTCACTGTTGGTCCTCCGGTCTTTTGTTGAAGACGTCCTCTCACTGTTGGTCCTCCGGTCTTTTGTTGAGGACGTCCTCTCACTGTTGGTCCTCTGGTCTTTTGTTGAGGACGTCCTCTCACTGTTGGTCCTCCGGTCTTTTGTTGAGGACGTCCTCTCACTGTTGGTCCTCTGGTCTTTTGTTGAGGACGTCCTCTCACTGTTGGTCCTCAGGTCTTTTGTTGAGGACGTCCTCTCACTGTTGGTCCTCTGGTCTTTTGTTGAGGACGTCCTCTCACTGTTGGTCCTCTGGTCTTTTGTTGAGGACGTCCTCTCACTGTTGGTCCTCTGGTCTTTTGTTGAGGACGTCCTCTCACTGTTGGTCCTCTGGTCTTTTGTTGAGGACGTCCTCTCACTGTTGGTCCTCTGGTCTTTTGTTGAGGACGTCCTCTCACTGTTGGTCCTCTGGTCTTTTGTTGAGGACGTCCTCTCACTGTTGGTCCTCTGGTCTTTTGTTGAGGACGTCCTCTCACTGTTGGTCCTCTGGTCTTTTGTTGAGGACGTCCTCTCACTGTTGGTCCTCTGGTCTTTTGTTGAGGACGTCCTCTCACTGTTGGTCCTCTGGTCTTTTGTTGAGGACGTCCTCTCACTGTTGGTCCTCCGGTCTTTTGTTGAAGACGTCCTCTCACTGTTGGTCCTCCGGTCTTTTGTTGAGGACGTCCTCTCACTGTTGGTCCTCTGGTCTTTTGTTGAGGACGTCCTCTCACTGTTGGTCCTCTGGTCTTTTGTTGAGGACGTCCTCTCACTGTTGGTCCTCAGGTCTTTTGTTGAGGACGTCCTCTCACTGTTGGTCCTCTGGTCTTTTGTTGAGGACGTCCTCTCACTGTTGGTCCTCTGGTCTTTTGTTGAGGACGTCCTCTCACTGTTGGTCCTCTGGTCTTTTGTTGAGGACGTCCTCTCACTGTTGGTCCTCTGGTCTTTTGTTGAGGACGTCCTCTCACTGTTGGTCCTCTGGTCTTTTGTTGAGGACGTCCTCTCACTGTTGGTCCTCTGGTCTTTTGTTGAGGACGTCCTCTCACTGTTGGTCCTCTGGTCTTTTGTTGAGGACGTCCTCTCACTGTTGGTCCTCTGGTCTTTTGTTGAGGACGTCCTCTCACTGTTGGTCCTCTGGTCTTTTGTTGAGGACGTCCTCTCACTGTTGGTCCTCTGGTCTTTTGTTGAGGACGTCCTCTCACTGTTGGTCCTCCGGTCTTTTGTTGAAGACGTCCTCTCACTGTTGGTCCTCCGGTCTTTTGTTGAGGACGTCCTCTCACTGTTGGTCCTCTGGTCTTTTGTTGAGGACGTCCTCTCACTGTTGGTCCTCTGGTCTTTTGTTGAGGACGTCCTCTCACTGTTGGTCCTCTGGTCTTTTGTTGAGGACGTCCTCTCACTGTTGGTCCTCTGGTCTTTTGTTGAGGACGTCCTCTCACTGTTGGTCCTCTGGTCTTTTGTTGAGGACGTCCTCTCACTGTTGGTCCTCTGGTCTTTTGTTGAGGACGTCCTCTCACTGTTGGTCCTCCGGTCTTTTGTTGAAGACGTCCTCTCACTGTTGGTCCTCCGGTCTTTTGTTGAGGACGTCCTCTCACTGTTGGTCCTCCGGTCTTTTGTTGAGGACGTCCTCTCACTGTTGGTCCTCCGGTCTTTTGTTGAGGACGTCCTCTCACTGTTGGTCCTCTGGTCTTTTGTTGAGGACGTCCTCTCACTGTTGGTCCTCATGTCTTTTGTTGAGGACGTCCTCTCACTGTTGGTCCTCTGGTCTTTTGTTGAGGACGTCCTCTCACTGTTGGTCCTCTGGTCTTTTGTTGAGGACGTCCTCTCACTGTTGGTCCTCCGGTCTTTTGTTGAGGACGTCCTCTCACTGTTGGTCCTCCGGTCTTTTGTTGAGGACGTCCTCTCACTGTTGGTCCTCAGGTCTTTTGTTGAGGACGTCCTCTCACTGTTGGTCCTCAGGTCTTTTGTTGAGGACGTCCTCACACTGTTGGTCCTCAGGTCTTTTGTTGAGGACGTCCTCACACTGTTGGTCCTCAGGTCTTTTGTTGAGGACGTCCTCACACTGTTGGTCCTCTGGGCTTTTGTTGAGGACGTCCTCTCACTGTTGGTCCTCTGGTCTTTTGTTGAGGACGTCCTCTCACTGTTGGTCCTCTGGTCTTTTGTTGAAGACGTCCTCTCACTGTTGGTCCTCAGGTCTTTTGTTGAGGACGTCCTCTCACTGTTGGTCCTCAGGTCTTTTGTTGAAGACGTCCTCTCACTGTTGGTCCTCTGGTCTTTTGTTGAGGACGTCCTCACACTGTTGGTCCTCAGGTCTTTTGTTGAGGACGTCCTCACACTGTTGGTCCTCTGGGCTTTTGTTGAGGACGTCCTCTCACTGTTGGTCCTCTGGTCTTTTGTTGAGGACGTCCTCTCACTGTTGGTCCTCTGGTCTTTTGTTGAGGACGTCCTCTCACTGTTGGTCCTCTGGTCTTTTGTTGAGGACGTCCTCTCACTGTTGGTCCTCCGGTCTTTTGTTGAGGACGTCCTCTCACTGTTGGTCCTCCGGTCTTTTGTTGAGGACGTCCTCTCACTGTTGGTCCTCCGGTCTTTTGTTGAGGACGTCCTCTCACTGTTGGTCCTCCGGTCTTTTGTTGAGGACGTCCTCTCACTGTTGGTCCTCAGGTCTTTTGTTGAGGACGTCCTCTCACTGTTGGTCCTCAGGTCTTTTGTTGAGGACGTCCTCACACTGTTGGTCCTCAGGTCTTTTGTTGAGGACGTCCTCACACTGTTGGTCCTCAGGTCTTTTGTTGAGGACGTCCTCACACTGTTGGTCCTCTGGGCTTTTGTTGAGGACGTCCTCTCACTGTTGGTCCTCTGGTCTTTTGTTGAGGACGTCCTCTCACTGTTGGTCCTCTGGTCTTTTGTTGAAGACGTCCTCTCACTGTTGGTCCTCAGGTCTTTTGTTGAGGACGTCCTCTCACTGTTGGTCCTCAGGTCTTTTGTTGAAGACGTCCTCTCACTGTTGGTCCTCTGGTCTTTTGTTGAAGACGTCCTCTCACTGTTGGTCCTCTGGTCTTTTGTTCAGATTGGAGGGAGAGCGACGGTCGGGAGCCCAGGAGGCGGGGCCACATCGAGGCCATGGAGCGTCTGCTGCAGCAGGTCCGAGCTACTCACACACACTACTGCTGTGGAGGTGAGTTGTTTACTGATGCTATAATACAAGAAGTGTCCTTAAAGGTCTGTCAGCAAACGTCACCACCTTTTGTCTTCATCTAAGTCTAAATTTGATAAAGTTGTTGCCGCTCTGTTTGTTCGGCCCCACAGCTGTAAGATCTCCTCCTCATCCAGACGCACTTTAAAGCTCCACTATTTAATACTTTTAATATTAGCATTGACTGAAATTACTCATGTTATTAGCAGACAGACACAGCCGACGACATAAAGAAGCAAAACGACGACAGAGAGACACAAAACTGCTACAAAGAGATGCTAAACTTCTGCAAAGAGACATAAAACAAAACAAAGCTGTGTTCACACCAACCGACAAGCACATTTTTTTGACAGCGGGATCATTTGTGTTTATTCATGTTACTCACACAGGAGTATTGTGATTTAATTGCAATAAACAGATCTGTAACAGTCTGTACGCAAGATGACAAACAAACAACTTTTAAAATGCTTGTTTTCTGAATGGAGTTGGGTTCAATCGATGCTATGCTAACATTGTAGCAGCTCCATCAACACTCGTATTAACTGTACTCGGCATCGATACGGTCACATATGCACGACATTTGCATCTTTTGGTGAACTTTGACTGGTAAAGTCATCCAATACCAAAAAAGTGTGTGTGGTTGTCACCCACTTGGCTCCGCCCACATTCAGCACAAAAATCGCCTCATTCTCTGCATTCGTGTACGTGTCACCACACCCTTATTGTTCATACACATGGTTTCGTTTAGTCTATGTACAAATATGAGGTATGTATTAGTATTTATATATATATATATATATATATAGAAATATGTCACCCAGAGCTATATTTTTTCTCGCTTTTTACGGCACAACGCATTCACTTTGTATGTAAACAACACAAAAAAATGATTTGTATTTGTTTTGAACACATGAGTATCACAACAACGTGAGACCAGCTGATGAACATGTTGGAGTGTTTATTTATATCTATAAAGTATAAATGTAGGTTTATCTGTGTCTATAGAGACAGATATCTTCCTACATCTCTCCTCCTCCTCCTCCTCCCTCTCCTCCTCCTCCTCCTCCCTCTCTTCCTCCTCCTCTTCCTCCTCCTTCTCCTCCTCCTCCTCCTCTTCCTCCTCCCTCTCCTCCTCCTCCTCCCTCTCTTCCTCCTCCTCTTCCTCCTCCTTCTCCTCCTCCTCCTCCTCTCTTCCTCCTCCCTCTCCTCCTCCTCCTCCCTCTCTTCCTCCTCCCTCTCCTCCTCCTCCTCATCTTCCTCCTCCCTCTCCTCCTCCCTCTCTTCCTCCTCCCTCTCCTCCTCCTCCTCATCTTCCTCCTCCCTCTCCTCCTCCCCTCTCTTCCTCCTCCCTCTCCTCCTCCTCCTCATCTTCCTCCTCCCTCTCCTCCTCCCTCTCTTCCTCCTCCCTCTCCTCCTCCTCCTCATCTTCCTCCTCCCTCTCCTCCTCCCTCTCTTCCTCCTCCCTCTCCTCCTCCTCCTCTTCCTCTCCTCCTCCTCCTCCCTCTCCTCCTCCTCCTCCTCCTCCTCCCTCTCCTCCTCCTCCTCCTCCTCCCTCTCCTCCTCCTCCTCTTCC
>JAVDOI010000103.1:332500-360000 GCA_032191485.1 Leptoclinus maculatus | reverse complement strand
TGTGTTGGTGTTATTGGTGTGTGTAGGTGTGTGTTGGTGTTATTGGTGTGTGTTGGTGTGTGTTGGTGTTATTGGTGTGTCTTGGTGTTATTGGTGTGTGTTGGTGTTATTGGTGTGTGTTGGTGTTATTGGTGTGTGTTGGTGTTATTGGTGTGTCTTGGTGTTATTGGTGTGTGTTGGTGTGTGTTGGTGTTATTGGTGTTATTGGTGTGTGTTGGTGTTATTGGTGTGTCTTGGTGTTATTGGTGTGTGTTGGTGTGTTGGTGTTATTGGTGTGTGTTGGTGTGTGTTGGTGTTATTGGTGTGTGTTGGTGTGTGTTGGTGTTATTGGTGTGTCTTGGTGTTATTGGTGTGTGTTGGTGTTATTGGTGTGTGTTGGTGTTATTGGTGTGTGTTGGTGTTATTGGTGTGTGTTGGTGTGTGTTGGTGTTATTGGTGTGTGTTGGTGTGTGTTGGTGTTATTGGTGTGTGTTGGTGTGTGTTGGTGTTATTGGTGTGTCTTGGTGTTATTGGTGTGTGTTGGTGTTATTGGTGTGTGTTGGTGTGTGTTGGTGTTATTGGTGTGTCTTGGTGTTATTGGTGTGTCTTGGTGTTATTGGTGTGTGTTGGTGTTATTGGTGTGTCTTGGTGTTATTGGTGTGTGTTGGTGTGTGTTGGTGTTATTGGTGTGTGTTGGTGTGTGTTGGTGTTATTGGTGTGTGTTGGTGTGTGTTGCAGATGTAGTTTTGGTTCTGGCAGTAGTGTGTTTGTTGATGCAGATGCAGTGAGTGCTGCAGTTGCGTTGGTAACGTTGGATGTGTTATAGTGAAGCAGTGATGTCATTGCTCACAGTGGTGTGTGTGTTGCAGTGATGTCATTGCTCACAGTGGTGTGTGTGTTGCAGTGATGTCATTGCTCACAGTGGTGTGTGTGTTGCAGTGATGTCACTATTCACAGTGGTGTGTGTGTTGCAGTGATGTCATTGCTCACAGTGGTGTGTGTGTTGCAGTGATGTCACTATTCACAGTGGTGTGTGTGTTGCAGTGGGGGAGGGGATGTTGCAGTGTTGGTGTGAACGAGGTTGCAGCAGCAGAGGTGCAGACTTCACTTTCATGAGTTCTGGTGTTTATTTTCTGACCGTGTGTTCAGACTGAAGCAGCAGAGCTTCTCTTACGATTACTCCCATCGACGGTTGTTTTATGTCTTTTCATAAAGTTGAAGTCAACAACAGAATTCACCGTCTGCTCAGCTGAGACCATAAAATCTGTTCAGAGAGAAAGAGACAAACAAAAACATAAATCAATCACAAAGTTAATCTGAAACTTTATTCACTCTCAAAATGTGGAAAATCTTCTTCTGGAGGAAAATAATATCTGAAGTGTCAAAATAAATAAATCAGCCTGAAGCTTAAGTCAGCAGTCTGGTTCAATTCCTGCTGGAGCTTTAACGTTAACCCCTCAACCAATTCACATTTTATTATTGAAAACTGAATCAAGTAGGATTAACTGGTGGATTACTTTTCATTTTCTCTGAGAAATATGTTTAAACTTTAAAGTGTGAAAGTGATTTTGTAGTAAAACGTTGATTCCAGCAGCAGATAAAGACACTGAAACGGTCACGATTCATCCAGAGGTCTGCAGCTCGTTGGTATGTTTGCTCACGTTGTAAAGGTTGAATTATGAGGCCGGTAAAAAACAACTCTTGTCTAAGACACTAATGCAGAAGAAGCCGGGCGGAGATAAAGGGCCGACTGTGCTGGTCTGGACCGCACTGAGACCGGGACTAACTGGAGCTGGTTCCTGTCGGGTTAATGTGTCCACGCGGAGCTGTAACGCTGCAGTAAAGTGGTGCAACCTTTCTAAACTCTGGACGGGGCAATTAGTGACAGGAAGACTGAAGCTTTATGAAGCCACTTCACAGGCTTCACCGTGGAGCTCTAGTGGGTCGGTCCCATCAGCTGACTGGTGTCTCTGGGTCGGCTCAGCTCTGTTCAACCTTCATTGATTAACGTTGAATCCATCTATCGAATTACTAATTCAATCATTTGGTCACGCTGGAGGTTTATTTATAACTTGTGTGACAAAACTGAATCAGGAAACATAAGAAGCATATCTTTCCTCTGACTGAAGGTGTAGAAGAACTGGATCAGAAGGAAACCTTCAGGACGACACCAGAAGATGTTTTCTCCTCAGAGCTGGGATAAGATTTCTTCTCCTTCGACCTCGAGACCTTTCTCTCTGCTGGTTTGTTGGTAACTTTCTGTGTTGAACTGTCACATCTCTGTGGAGAGGAAGTGAGATTAGACTTCCTGTCTCTTTGTAAACCTTTCATCCTTCACTTCCATATCAGGGTCCCATAGAAGGACCCACATGGGACTTCAGGTCACGCTCAGATGGATCTGAAGTCTCCACTGAGCCCTGAAGGCACCAGCCAGCCTGTGAGGAGAAAATAGCAGTTAAATTAGAAGTTAAACTTTTTATATCAAACTACATTTTGAATAAAGTTGATGTCAACAGCCTCTATTGTTAATAGTAGAAGATCCAAGTTACTGCAACTGTCAGGTTGAACTCACTAACGGAGAAATGTTGTTATTGCACATTTCTACGTCGTGACGCCGCGACGCTACGCCGTGACGCTACGCCGCGACGCTACGCCGCGACGCTACGCCGCGACGCTACGCCGCGACGCTACGCCGCGACGCTACGCCGCGACGCTACGCCGCCACGCTACGCCGCCACGCTGCCACGCTACGCCGCCACGCTACGCCGCCACGCTACGCCGCCACGCCACGCTGCGCCGCCACGCCACGCCGCGACGCCACGCCACGCCGCCACACCACGCCGCCACGCCACGCTGCGCCGCCACGCCACGCCGCGATGCCACGCCACGCCGCCACACCACGCCGCCACACCACGCCGCCACGCCACGCCGCGACGCTACGTTATCCTTTCACAGCTAGACAAACTGTTGCTCTCAAACCTCTTCTGGTGTCAAACTGCATGTGAACACTTTTGTACATCATTGTTGTTTACTGTCTATATTTATGTTTCTTGCAGTATTTTTAGTTATTTTGTCAAACTTTATTTATTGATCTGCAGTAAACCTGATTGTGATTAAAAATCTCTTAAAGCTCTTAAAGCGTCCAGATCGTCTCTTCTCTCTGGAGGTAAAACATCACGTCACAGCGATCACGTTCACTTATCATCAAAAGACTCGAACCACCGTGAACATTTCCCATAGATCCCAGTTTGCTGCCTGCAGACGGACAGACGGACATCCACATGTTTTGAATCTCTCTCTCCTTTGATTTTCCCGGCCGGTGATACGGCCCAGTGTGTGTTCCTAAATGTAGTTTTAATCTTCACAGCCAATCAGACGGCCTCCCAGCACGAAGCACCAACAGTTCATGACCCGAGCAGATAAAAAAAGAATCTGTTTGTTGTTTGTGAAACTCTTTGATGGTTCAGACAAACCGGAGCAATTTAGACGCTCCATTGGGTGAGAAGGCTTCAAGGTGGCAGAGACAGGTCAACACACACACACACACGCACACGCACACGCACACGCACACACACACGCACACACACACACACGCACACACACACACACACGCACACACACACACACGCACACACACACGCACACACACACGCACACACGCACACACACACACACGCACACACACACGCACACACACACGCACGCACACACGCACACACACACGCACACACACACACGCACACACACACACACACACGCACACACACACACACACACACACGCACACACACACCACACACACACACACACACACGCACACCACACACACGCACACACACGCACACACGCACGCACACGCACACACACACACACACACACCACGCACACACACGCACACACACGACACACACCACACCACACGCACACACACGCACACACACGCACACACACACACACGCACACACACACACGCACACACACACACAGCACACACCACGCACCGCACACCACGCACGCACACACACACACACACATAATGGTTTCATACTTTAATGGTTTTTATACTTTAATGGTTTCATACTTTAATGGTTTTATACTTTAATGGTTTCATACTTTAATGGTTTCATACTTTAATGGTTTTATACTTTAATGGTTTCATATTGTCCTTCAGGCTCTGAGTGTTTGTATTTATTGATCTACAGGTTATAGACGTATTAAAGGAGCTGAAGTTCAATTTACAGAAGTTTGTCATGAATACAGACATGATCCAAACATTAAGAATCTAAAAACGTGGGTTAAAAATACTAGTACAATGAGATAAAGAGTAGAAGTAGTACAAGTACAACGATGTCCATAACTCACATCAGGTAACATTACCTCCGACTGGCAGAGCTTGACTCACATACCCAGAATGCATCAGATAATGACAGCGAGGAGGAAGACGAAGTGATGAAGAGCGTTTGTCCTTGATGCTCGGCCGCCCTATGAAACATATGCTTCAGTTAAAAAGTTCACAATCAGCTGTTTCTTCTTCTTTAATAAAAACTATTTGAACAGAAGACAAACTCTTTAAGTCACATCAACATGAGACAAACTTTATTTCAGTTGTTAAAATACATCCATTCATGTGAGTTCAGGTTACAAAATGCATGAAAACACTGGATCTTTATTTTACGCATTCCATAAAAAACAAACAAACAACATTTCGTCCTTTTGGTGCAAATAAATAAAAGTCAGAAGTGACATCAAACTGGATTCATAAAGATGCAAAAATATACAAATACAAGTTTGTCTCCGTTTGTTTGTGTGCAGGTGAAGACAGAAATAAATAAGTGTCACATTACGAGCCCTCACAGGTTAACGAACAGTTTCTGAGCCAACAGCTGTTTAACATTTCAAAATAAAAGCCTTTGTTTACACGAACAGAAGAGCCCCGAAATCCAAACATCAACGTTTTACATGAACAAGCTTTCTACTGTGACTGTCAGGTGACTTAGTGAAGAAGTTTAGTTCATTAAAACATGGGATTCATCTTCAGATCTCTGACCATCGGTTATTATAACAGACGGCCTTTTATTCTGAAACCCAACAGTCCAAAAATGTCCCATTGGACTTAAAATCCATTTGTTTGACAGAAACACATTGTTGAGAAAATTCACACTGAACCCACAGACTTTATATAAGAAGTGGACGTCATCAAGGTGACGTCACTCGTTGGTTTGTGGATGTTTTGAAGCTTCGAGTTCGACGATTTGTCCGTCGCCATCTTGTTTTTTTTGCAACCAGTGAACAGGAAGTGACCATATCTGGACTGAGGAGGAGTGACGTAGAGACGCCGTATACGTCTCTGGTAGAGACCTGTCAATCACCGTGTAGCCCCGCCCCTAAAGCATCCCCTGCTTTATGGTCTGTTTGACTCTAAATGGACCATAATGTACTAAATGAACATCATGCTGTATTGAAGAAGACTTGAAACTAGAGATTGAGACCATAAACTCATGTTTACAATGTTTACTGAGGTAATAAATCAAGAGAGAAGTAGAGTCATTTTCTCATAGACTTCTATACAACCAGAGGAGTCGCCCCCTGGTGGACACTAGAGAGAATGCAGCTTTAACACTTGAAGCAACGACTTCACTGGTTCTGACTAATTAGCATTGTGCGTTTGTCTGCTGCAGGTTCGGTGTATTTTCTGAACAAATGGGACATTTTCCTGACTATTGGGGTTTCATAATAAAGAACCATTATGACGTCATTGTACTTGAATATTATTTTACACTCCACAAGCTGAGAGATTTTGAGAAGCCAAGAAACGTGAGCAGTCAGACTGAAACTGTTTTTACTGACATGATTTCATTTTTATCCACATTTAGTGAGTTTGTGTTTGTTTTGCATTCAACATAATAACTAACTTGAAACTTGTGTTGATGGCAGTTTGAATTCTAACAGTTATTGATTTATTATCAACGTTTCAGCTGTGCTGTCTGACTGCTCGTGTTTCTGTTTGTCTCAGATGTTTTTAGTAACATTACAACAGTTACTTTTAATAAATACAGCGACAAAAAAACAAAACTCAAGTTGTGATAAAGTGAAATAAATGTTGAGTAAAGAGTTTTAACAGCCAATTAAACATTAAAGGAACAGCTTAACAATTAGACTTCTTTTCTTTGTGAGAGTGAGACGTGAAGATGGATATCGATCTCATGTCTGTGGGTTAAGAATGGAGATTAGCTTAGCTTAGCATAACGACTGGAAGCAGGGCCAATCAGCTAGCTTGGCTTCGTCCAGAGTTACTCCCTACAACCACATTATTTACAGATTAAACAAGATATAATGTGTTATTTCAGAGTATTTTTAATCTTTTTCCTTTAACTCTCGTAAATAAACGTATTTATATCCGACTGTAACCCTAACCCACTAACGGAGGATTACTGCAGCACAGATGTTTTAGTCTCAGTATAAACTCTGCTTGTTGACAGTAAACTGCAGTATCTGAAAAACAACCTGTAAATGAATACTTCGTATACTTTATCATCATTAATCATCACATCGTTAATGATAGAAGCTGCCACAGTTAATGCCCAACTGCATCAAATATATTCAATTAGCTTTTATTCCATAATTGCTATGTGCAAACATTAAAAACGCACTTTTAAAAGACGTGCAAACATCTGGAGAATCAGACCAGCAACTTCCGAGGAAACACGACAGTAAGTTCACCGAAGGAAGCCGAACAAAAGCAACAACACGAACATCAGAGTCTGAGGGACAAAGTGCAGAAAGTCTTTTCTTACTGGTTTTGGCCACAAGAGGCCTTTTTTCTTGAGTTTTAATTTCTTTATCTATAGTTAAAAGTAGGACCATTGTAGGTGAAACAACAATAACTACAGATCGGGGGGGGGGGGGGGGATTTAGGTAAAAAAATATACTGAGATTATAAAGTCACGAATTTAAGTTAAAATGTAAAGGTCGAGATGCACGTCAGCCTCTTGGGGCCAAAACCTTTAATTAAACCTTTGATTTCTCCTGATCTTCATAAACACAGGACAGAAGTTTAGATGAGAGGAGGAGGGGCTTCCCCCCCGACCCATGACATCATCATGCTGAACCAGGAAGAGGCACAAACTGGACTCAAAGCTTCAGTCCAAAAACAAACCACAGCTACAAACTACTTCATGCCCACAAAATACATCTCAGACTGTTCTTCTACGCCTCGGGAAAATAGTAACGTCTTTAGTCAGAGACTACAAAAATACTTTCAGGGTCCAAATATTCCTCATGTCTTTGAACTCACCACAGTAAGGGTTCAACCACAAACAGACTAAACTGTACATTCACTTCACGTAGAGGAGGATCCACGATCTGAAGACAATCCACAATATTATAGAACTATTTAACTGAGAGGGGAATGAAAATAACTTTATGATGAGTGGATGACATGCAGAGTCAAAGTGTGCAAAGGTCCTGGTGGGAGGAGGAGAAGATGAAGAATGAGAAGAAGAAATAGAAGAAATAGAAGAAGAACAAGAACAAGAAGAAGAAGGAGGAGAAGCAGAAGAAAAAGAAGAAGAAGAAGAAGGAGAAGCAGTACTTGGTTTCTCGTTGCATTGATTATTCTCTTTGTAACAGTCGATGCCATTCATGGGTTCTGAGGCTTGGAGGAGTTGAACCAGCAACTTTAGTTTAGTTTACAATCTGTGGAGGTCTGAAGGGTGTGTATGGGGGGGGGGGTCGTCTTTACCAGGCCCGTCCAATCGTCACTGTGGTGGAGAGACAGAGACACAAAGAGACAGAGTGACAAAAAGACAGATACAAAGAGATAGAGACACAAAGAGACAGAAACACACAGAGACAGAGATACAAAGAGAGACACAAAGAGACAGAGATACAAAGAGAGACACAAAGAGACAGAGATACAAAGAGATAGAGACTCAAAGAGATAGAGACAGAGACACAAAGAGTCAGAGAGACAAATAGATAGAGACACAAAGAGACAGAGACACAAAGAGACAGAGATACAAAGAGATAGAGACACAAAGAGACAGAGACACAAAAAGACAGAGACACAAATAGATAGAGACACAAAGAGACAGAGATACAAAGAGATAGAGACTCAAAGAGATAGAGACAGAGACACAAAGAGTCAGAGAGACAAATAGATAGAGACACAAAGAGACAGAGACACAAAGAGACAGAGATACAAAGAGATAGAGACACAAAGAGACAGAGACACAAAAAGACAGAGATACAAAGAGATAGAGACACAAAGAGACAGACACAAAGAGACAGAGATACAAAGAGATAGAGACTCAAAGAGATAGAGAGACAAAGAGATAGAGACACAAAGAGACAGAGACACAAAGAGACAGAGATACAAAGAGATAGAGACACAAAGAGATAGAGACAAAGAGAGACAGAGACACAAAGAGTCAGAGAGACAAAGAGTCAGAGAGCCAAAGAGATATAGACACAAAGAGATAGACAGAGAGAGACAGAGAGAGATACAAAGAAATAGAGACAGAGATACAAAGAGACAGACACCAAGAGACAAAGAGAGACAGAGACACAAAGAGACAGAAACAAAGAGTCAGAGATACAAAGAGACAGAGAGAGAGAAAGAGACAGAGACACAAATAATCAGAGAGACAAAGCGACAGTGGTGTTGAGGTTATTTTACATCAAACACATGATGTAGGTAAACAGAAGCAGCGTTCAGGTGAAGTGTTTTATCACTTTAATGACTAAACTTTTTTCATATCTTCTTTATTTTCTGATGGCGTGTTTTTTACCTTCATTGCTGTTGATTTATTTATTCTGTATTGTGAAATTATATCTTAATATGTTTTAAATAAAGTTTTCTTTAGGACCACGAAGGAAACAGGAAACGTTTGGATGCTTGACGCTTTGAATCGGACCGACGGTCGTTTCACGTTAACGCCACACCCGCCCGACGCACACGGATCCGGATCAGAATCTGCTGATTGATCTCAGAGCCTTTAAACCTCATGTTGAGATATTGAAGTTGAGCCTTTAACTTTGGAACTGATTATGTTTAGAATTTTCATGCTGTCGGATGAAACTGCAGAGGAAGACCATGTGATGTGGTCGAAAGCTCCGTGAAGAGGACTGTGATTTCTATAGAACCTTGAATCAAAGTGTATTTCTGAGTCCACTTTCTGCCATTTTTTCGTGAGTGACGACCGGTTGTGTGACGGGCTCTGATCGCTGCCGACTCTCTGGTGACCTACACTCAACAGAGTCCCTGAACGCACCGCGCTGAAGCTCATTCTACCGACCTGCCGTCCGTCTCTACAGCACGCTGCTGAGTATCTCCGACACCTGGGCGTTCGTTTGGTCGTCTGAGTCGACGTCCTGCGTTGCGCCTCCCTCTGGCTCCTCCCCCTCCATGACCACAAATACTCCTGGGGCCTTTGCCTCCTCCGTCCTCTCCTCCTCCTCCTCCTCCCAGCTCCTCCTCTCGTGGCTGGGCGACGGCTCCTTGCAGGGCTCCACAAAGATCCTGCGGACGTGGGGCCGAGGCTCCCGCTGGCGGCCCTTGCGGCTCTCCAGGACGCAGGAGGCGTGGCTAACGAAGGTGGCGTCTCCGGGCGATGGCGGGTCCGGGTCCAGCTGCTTGGTGGTGTAGACGCCCTCGGATAAGGACCCCGTGTGGCTCTCCACGCTGTGGCCCCGGAGCCAGTGCTGGGGCCCACTGAAGTACTGGCCCCGGTGGCTCCTGGAGAGCAGCTTGCGTTTGGCGGGGGGGTTGGCGAGGGCCCTCAGAGGGGGGGCCACGCCCTCCTGGGGGCTCCCAGACAGCGAGAGGCCCTCCAGAGTACTGGTGGTGTCGGACAGAGCCGGGGACAGGGAGAGGGACGGGGACGTAGGGGAGGTCCTGAAGGTCCTGGTGGTGTTGCATAGAGCCGGGGACAGGGGGAGGTCTGTGAAGAACCGAGGGGACGTAGGGGAGGTCCTGGAGAGGGAGGGGGAGCGAGGCAGACCGGAGAGAGAGTGGGGGAGGAGGGGGGAGAGACGGAGGTCTGTGGGGGGGCAGACGCTGTACCTGAGAGACGAAGACACAGAGGACAGTTTTATTATCGATACTCGTCTCTAAAGAAAACCTCCAGGCAGGAAGTTGGATCAACCAATCAGCTTTGATTGACTCCAGACAGGAAGTGACAACATCGTCTAAAGGTCAACCCAAAGCTCCCAACGATCCCAGTAAAGAGACCACTTTAACTAATACAGTATACAGAATAAAATGTATGTACAAATACATTCAAATTGACCAAAATGACAATATAGAAAAAATAAAAACAAGCAGGAATGAAATGATCAGCAAGGTGTTTTCATTCACAGCAGAATTATATTTAAAAACAGATTTAATTCATACCTGTACCTGTACTTGTACCTGTACCCGTACTTGTACCTGTACCTGTACTTGTACCCGTACCTGTAACTGTACCTGTACCCGTACTTGTACCTGTAACTGTACTTGTACCTGTAACTGTACTTGTACCTGTACCTGTACCCGTACCTGTACCTGTAACTGTACTTGTACTTGTACCCGTACTTGTACCTGTAACTGTACTTGTACCTGTAACTGTACCTGTACTTGTACCCGTACCTGTAACTGTACTTGTACCTGTACCTGTACTTGTACCCGTACCTGTACCTGTAACTGTACTTGTACTTGTACCCGTACTTGTACCTGTAACTGTACTTGTACCTGTAACTGTACTTGTACCTGTACCTGTACTTGTACCCGTACCTGTAACTGTACTTGTACCCGTACCTGTACCTGTAACTGTACTTGTACCTGTACTTGATGGAACATGAAAACACATTAAAGCAGAGATTTTATTCATCAAACATTTATTTACTTGTTGTTTGGACAAAAACAAGTAAATAAATGATGATATAATCACGTCTCATCTTGTGCGTCTGAAGACGTTTAAATCGGAATAAGAAGAACAAAATAAAAACACACAATTGTCCATAACATGTTGTGATGTTGTAACGCTAACGTGATATGTCTTGTTACCATTAATATTTACAGCGTATGAAACCTTTCACAGTCTCTCACACTCAAACATTTAACAGGAGACGTCATTGAGTCCCTGAGGGTTCAGGGTTTAAGGTTCTTAAGGGGGACCCTGGTTTTGGGTCTCAGAGAACTGACCTGAGCTCGTGGATCTGGAGAACGTCCGGGGCGCTGCCGCCCAGCGAGTGAACGGCCTGCTGGGAGAGATCCTGAGCCGGAGAGTAGAGCAGGTCCAGGTCTCGGGGGCTCAGGGCATCGCTGGAGTCGTAGTCGCTGTCGGTCGGCAGGAAGACCTCCGAGGACCCGTCCTCGTCCGATCCGAGCAGAGAGTCTGACGCACGGAGACAAAGATCGCCGAGTTATTTTTTTTAAATCTACGTTTTAAAGCGGAGCTGCTGAGCGACGACTCACCGCTGACGGCTTTCCTCCGGCGGAGCTCCGGCGAGGGCGACGGTGTGGGCAGGAAGTCCATGTTGGAGGAGGTGGAGTCCGTCTTCTGCTGGTCGCTCTCCGCCGCGCTGACGTCCACCAGGCTGGTGACGGGGACGCCGCCGCGAGGCTGCTTGTAGCGGGCGTACTGGAGGGCGTCGGTGATCCAGCGGAGGTCACGACGCATCTCGTCCAGCTGCTGTTAGAGGTCAGAGGTCAGAGGTTCATTTAACTTCTTTTATTATCATTTAACAGAGCACAATGGTTTCATTTGGTTTCCCACAAGTAAGTATTAATAATATTTAGTGCTGGGCAAGTTAACGCGTTATTATCGCGTTAACGCATTCATTAATTAACGCCGACAATTATGTTATCGCGCGTTAACGCATTTTTTTTATTTTGAAAGTGCGTTGCTCACTGGCAGCGGTGGAGGAAGTCTTCAGACTACGTTGATGCAGCGTGTGGGAGAAGTAGAGATAAACTAAAGACAAGCTAACAGATGCTACAGAGAAGTAGAGATAAACTAAAGACAAGCTAACAGATGCTACAGAGAAGTGGAGATAAACTAAAGACAAGCTAACAGATGCTACAGAGAAGAGGAGACAAACTGCAGCCGGTTAGTGTTGTGGAAGATGTCGGTCTGAGGAACGTTCTCAAGGTGCGTTCACGTCGCGTTTGGTGTGAACGCACCTTTAGGATCAACGAATGACGTCACGTATGAGCCTCGAGAATGAGCTAAGAAAGTTAGCGGAAAGATTAACGTGAGACAACATCCGGTTTATTCAGACGAACATCCGGTTTTCAGAATAAGATGCCAACAAAGTATGAATTATATTCACATTAAGTATAAAACATGCTACCTGCATCTCGTGAGTTAAAGGGAAAATACAGCTAAATTGTGCGTAAAGTGTCTTTATTCTTTGATCGCTGGGTAACCATCATCACCTCTGAGTTACAGCATTATATTGATGAACAGTAGAGCTGCATTCACCTGCTCTGACTGTCATGAAGACACAAGACACACATTTAGATGAAACGTGCTGAAACATTGTGTTCATGTTCACAGCAGTGGAACGTTTCACATCCAGTCAGCACACTGAGCACAGATAGTGAAGAGATAGAACTCTACTGTGTAAAGGGAATACTGCTGTTAACAAGAACCGGATGTGTTTAAAGTGTTTACAAACCAAATGTTATTGACCTGTTGTTCATATAGCAGTACTTTAAAATACAAGTGCGCAATACACTACTTTTGAATTCATTATTGAATTTTGCCATAACAATGAGATTAATCGAGATTACAAATTTGAATTGTTGCCCAGCACTAATAATATTATAAGTATTATTATTATTACAATATTATTATTATTATTGTAATAATATTATTATTATTATTGTTATTATTATTACAATATTATCGTTATTATTATTATCCACGGGAATCACACCGTCGATCTGCCTGCAGCCCTGTGTCGGACCAAGGGATCCACACAGTAATCCTGGCTGCCTTCCGGTATCGGTCCACGGAGAACCACCCCGTCGGTCCTGCATGCTCTCCCATCATTAAATAAAGTATTTCCTTGTCCTCAAATTCTGTCTCGTGGTCTTGCTATTGGGTCCTGTCCAGAACTCCCTTGACACATTCATTTCTAATGAATCAAACCACATATTGAAAAACATTTTTAAACAAAATCCAGAGACGCATAACAGTTCGTCCGGTCCCTGAAATGCATGCTGGGATCCTCCCAAAGCATTCTGGGTAACGTGGGCTCAGTATTTGTGCTGTACGAGGATGAAGGTAAAACCTGCGTGTTGGTTCCTCACCTGGATGTAGTCCAGGATCAGCTGGTGTCTCTGTTTAGCTGACGCAACCTCGCCGTCACTGATGGCTTCTCGCAATGCCTGCTGGGTAATGAGAGCGTCCAGGTCCAGCACGGAGGACAGGCGGCAGTACAGACTGATGAACTTCTCTTTGAAGGTGCAGAAGTGAACTAAAGGAAGAAAAAAACACCGAGATAAAGAAGAGGAAGAAGAGCCAACGATGGAAATAAATCCACAACTAGAAAGTTCTCAATTAACCAAAACAAAATAAAACCACAAGCTGACATAAAAAACATTCTGCAGATGGATGTAAAAACAAATATTATATTTTCAACAAACAAACATTTACAACATTTTGTATTTAAGAAATATATTTAAGAAAACATCAACTTTTGGATGTGAGAGGACAGAAATCATCTGACAATAATCTGTGATGATCTGGACGATAATGGTTTATAATCTGGACAATAATGGTTGATAATGTGGACGATAATGGGTGATAATCTGAACGATAATAGGTGATAATCTGGACGATAATGGTTGAAAATCTGGAAGATAACCGGTGAAAATCTGAACGATAATGTTTGATAATCTGGACGATAATGGGTGATAATCTGGACGATAACCGGTGAAAATCTGAACGATAACGGTTGATAATCTGGACGATAACCGGTGATAATCTGGACAATAACCGGTGATAATCTGGATGATAATGGTTGATAATCTGGACGATAACCGGTGATAATCTGGACGATAATAGTTGATAATCTGGACGATAATGGTTGATAATCTGGACGATAACCGGTGATAATCTGGATGATAATGGTTGATAATCTGGACGATAACCGGTGATAATCTGGACGATAATGGTTGATAATCTGGACGATAATGGTTGATAATCTGGACGATAACCGGTGATAATCTGGACGATAACCGGTGAAAATCTGAACGATAGTGGTTGATAATCTGGATGATAACCGGTGAAAATCTGAATGATAGTGGTTGATAATCTGGACGATAATGGGTGATAATCTGGACGATAACCGGCGATAATCTGGACGATAATGGTTGATAATCTGGACAATGATGGTTGATAATCTGGACAATAACCTGTGTTAATCTGGACGATAATTTGTGATAATCTGGACAATAATGGTTGATAATCTGGACGATAATTTGTGATAATCTGGACGATAATGGTTGATAATATCGACGATTATCAATGAAAATCTGGACGATAATCTGTGAAAATCTGGAGGATGATCAGTGAGAATCTGGACTAAAGCAGGTTATATCTGGACTATAACCCAGGATAATCTAGATGACAGCTGGTAAAAATCTTGATGATAATTGGTGAAAATGTGGGACTTTTTGGGGGGAAATTTGGTAAAAAAGTGCCATAAATCTGGTCCCATGTTCAGAAAGTTTCCCTCAGAGAGACGCAGCTGGTGAGGAGGTCAGTGTGTGTACAAAGAGGCAGTATTGTGCAGTGTGTATGGGTGTTATTGACACATTCTTGTGTGTGTGTTTGTGTGTGTGTGGGGGGGGGGGGTGGTGGGGGTCAGCAGAGAGGCCGTCCTGCTGGAGCCTGCAGACTGATTTAGTGCTGCTCCCTGCAGACGGAGGTGTGTGTGTGTGTGTAACACAGCTCAGTCTGTCCACCTCAACACAATCAGCACAGACGACCTGCATGAAGCTGCATTAATGTGTATGTAGCATTGTAACTCCTTTATATCCTGTTTACTTTAATCTACATTAATGCATCATATTCTATAAAATCATCATGTGTTTGTAGCGTCTCTGTTCTGCGAGAACCTCGGATCTCTAAAAAGAACAAACAGCTTTGTGACGATGAATTTTCCATCTGATCCAAGAGGCTTTTTAAAGACTTTATTTAGCTGAGGAAGGACGAGGATTTTCTCTACACATCTGGAGATACATGATTTTACCAGGACAGGAAGGGGATGAACAACTGTCATCTGAAAAGTAACTGGTTACTAATTTAAAGGTGTGTGTGTGTGTGCGTTGTTACCGAGCTCGAACATCTGCAGAGGGAGGTGGAGGAACCCTGACAGGGGGGTGTAGGGGTTGGACTGTCCGGGGGCGGAGCAAACGTCGTCGGCCGCCGGCAGCAGCAGCAGGAAGGAGACGCCGTGACCGAGCTCCACAACCTCCTGACTGTAGAGGCGGAAGTGACGGGCCTGCACACACACACACACACACACACACACACACACACACACATAATCTGGATGATAATCTGTGATAATCTGGACAATAACGGTGCTAATTTTGGACGATAATCTTCGAAAATCTGGATGGTAATCATTGATAATCTGGACAATAATGGTTGATAATTTGGACGATAATCTGTGATAATCTGGATGATAATGGGTTATAATCTGGTCTAAAACTGTGATAATCTGGATAATAATCAGTGAAAATCTGGGTAATAATAGGTAATAATCTAGATGAAAATCTGTGATAATTGTGGCTCCACTGTGGCTAAATGGAGAGCAGGGCCGTCCTTCAATCAGAGGATCGATCCCCAGCTCTGGCTCCGCTAGTCGCATGTCGATGTGTCCTTGAGCAAGACACTTAACCCCAAAATTGCTCCCGTAGCTGTGCCTACAGTGTATGAATGTGATAGGATCTGAATTGTAAATCGCTTTGGATAAAAGCGTCTGCTAAATGACTGTAATGTAATGTAATGTAATGTAATGTTGAATATAATCTGCGATAATCTGGACGATAATGGTTGATAATATGGAAAATAACTGGAAATAATGTGGATAATAATCTGTGATAATTACGAGGATAACACACACACACACACACTAACTTTAACTATAACCAAAGAAACAGGCTCTTTCTATAACTTGATGTTTTACTGTCATCTTTTTGTCCTCATAAAGGTGGTGAGACAACATCATGTGACTGGCTGAACAGATTTTGTATCCACAAGGTGAGTAGAACACCTCAATCTCAAGATTTCAATAAAGGAACAACTGAAGTTTGAAAAAGTAAAACTGGAAAACTGAAATAAAACCTTTAATGTGAATCGTAAATTAAGAGAAATCTACAAACATCAACTGTTTCTTAATCTCTTAACGATAAAAATAATTTACTACGATTACGAAAACAACATTTACATGAAACATATATAAATGTATAGAAGATCTTTATATAACTATTTAAGATAATTACTTGTTTAATAAAATCCCCACCTAAAAAACAAACTTCAGAGGGAAATGAGCTTCTCCTCCTTTAACTGTAGACTGATGCTGATACTCATTATGTTAATGATCTTTACCTGGGGCAGAGGTAGGTTCAGGTGTTTCAGCAGAGACTTGATCGCTGTCTGCAGCTCGTAGTACAGTAAAGGGGCGTGGCTTTCTGCACTGGACTCCGCCTCCTCGCTCTTGTCACCTGCAGCCGACAGCGTCTGGATCCAGTCCCACTCCTCCCTGAAACCATTAAATATTAACTGTTAATAATAAGTCTCCTATGTGACTTGGATTAATTCATATTGTATTAAAATGTTTTAAAAAGGTCAAAATACCAGCACGTTCCTGCCAATCAGCATGATATGATATCAATAATATATATTTAATATAATAACATGATCAGCTGCAAATGTTAACATTATTAAAGAAAGACAAAATCAACAGCAGCTTCAGTCCAACACACAAACTTTAATTATTGTTTTGTGTTTGAATGGTTTGGTATTTATCTTTCCTTGTTCACACACACACACACACACACACACACACACACACACACACACACACACACACACACACACACACACACTGTGTAACGTAATACGGTCAGATGAGTTGAATGAGAGCTGATCTGAAGGTGCAAACAGCTCTCATTCCACAGAGTTTCTCTGGAAGTCTCAGAGACACAAGTATTCATACACATAAATACATGAACACACACACTCACCAATGATCTCTCTCATGATACAAACTAAGGCTGCACAGTTAATCTAATATTAATCTCAATCCCACAATTAAATTAACGTGATCGACTGCGATATAGACGTTTAAAACCACTCGTAGAAAACGTCGCTGCATGTCAAAATCAAGCGCTTCCTAAACTAACAGCCACCAGGGGGCGATGCAGATGTTTGGAGCTTCACATCTGCTGCAGTAAAATGAGAGGTTTTCTAAAGGGACTCTGGTGCTCAGAAACACTACTGCTTTAGTCCACAGGGGGTGCCAGAATCAACACTGAATGAAAAGGTTCCTCGTAGTAAGTTAGGTCAGATTTTAATGCAAATATTTGTCCACCAGCAGGAATGTTGTACAACGTGGGACTGGAAATATTTTGTCCCTAAAATCAATAAATAATTGTGATCAGAAATAATAATCATTCCTGACGCAAAAAAGTGTTTGAATTATGATTGTAAATGAAGAAGTGTTGTTATCCACCATCTGTCTCTAACTTTAACTCATCGGTGTGTGTTTTTATACCTGGACACGTTGGCGTTTTCTCTTATGCGGCTGTGACAGAGCATGTTGGGGGTCCGCTGGGACACCAGGACTTTGATCTGGTCTACAGAGCTGCTGAGCTTCAGGTAACCCAGGTAGAGTCCCGGGGCCAGACGGTGGGTGCTGCGCCGTTGGTATGCCAAGATGTTCTGCAGGAGTTAACGTTAGCATCAGACATCTGGATCTTAAGTTATCAGAGAAACAAGCTAAGCTAACGTTAGCATCAGACGTCTGCATCTTAAGTTATCAGAGAAACAAGCTGAGCTAACGTTAGCATCAGACGTCTGGATCTTAAGTTATCAGAGAAACAAGCTGAGCTAACGTTAGCATCAGAAGTCTGGATCTTAAGTTATCAGAGAAACAAGTTGAGCTAACGTTAACATCAGACGTCTGGATCTCAAGTTATCAGAGAAACAAGTTGAGCTAACGTTAGCATCAGACGTCTGGATCTTAAGTTATCAGAGAAACAAGCTGAGCTAACGTTAGCATCAGACGTCTGGATCTTAAGTTATCAGAGAAACAAGCTGAGCTAACGTTAGCATCAGACGTCTGGATCTTAAGTTATCAGAGAAACAAGCTGAGCTAACGTTAGCATCAGACGTCTGGATCTTAAGTTATCAGAGGAACAAGCTGAGCTAACGTTAGCATCAGACGTCTGGATCTTAAGTTATCAGAGGAACAAGCTGAGCTAACGTTAGCATCAGACGTCTGGATCTTAAATTATCAGAGGAACAAGCTGAGCTAACGTTAGCATCAGACGTCTGGATCTTAAGTTATCAGAGGAACAAGCTGAGCTAACGTTAGCATCAGACGTCTGGATCTTAAATTATCAGAGAGTCTTTAGAGACTCTTTGGTCCGAGGAGCTTCCTCACCTGTATGGTGATGATGAGGATGTCGAGGGCGTACGGTTCCTCAGGTGTGGACAGAGACTTTCTCTGGCTCTGCAGCTTGGTCACCTGCATCCACTTCCCGCTGAGCAGCGAGTGCTGGCTCTCCACGTCGCGGATGGTCACCAGCAGCACGTTGCCGTGTCGGTCCTTGATGGGCTCGTAGTGGACCCGGCCTAGGTTGTGAGTCCCCAGGAGGTTCTGCAGGACGAGTCGGTACACACACACACACACACACCTTCATATGTTAGAACATGATAACAACAATCAAATGATTTATATGTATAGATATATAATCTGCACTTGTGATTCAGTTTATTCACTCGGTGTGAGTTTTCCTTTGTGACAACGTCACGTTCAGGTCTTGTGGTTTTTTGGGGTTCTGACCTGCAGCTGGCTGGCGGCGGTGAGCATCTTGTGCCGAGCCTGCAGGGTGGAGGACGAAGACATGGACACCGACATACTCTGTCTCAGCCACCGGACGTCCTCCCACATACAGGACAGCTGCAGAGACAGACAGACATTATTTATCTAAACCGAGCAGCTTCTATTGTTTGTTTTCTATTATTTATTAAACAGCTGGATCTTAAGTTATCAGAGAAACAAGCTGAGCTAACGTTAGCATCAGACGTCTGGATCTTAAGTTATCAGAGAAACAAGCTGAGCTAACGTTAGCATCAGACGTCTGGATCTTAAGTTATCAGAGAAACAAGCTGAGCTAACGTTAGCATCAGACGTCTGGATCTTAAGTTATCAGAGAAACAAGCTGAGCTAACGTTAGCATCAGACGTCTGGATCTTAAGTTATCAGAGAAACAAGCTGAGCTAACGTTAGCCTCAGACGTCTGGATCTGCATAAAGATGGAGACCACGTATTGCTTTGCATGCTGGGTAATAAAGCCCCCGTAGCAGCCGTTACCTTGGTGAACCAGAGGAAGTCCTGCATTAAGGAGCTGCTGTAGGAGTCGTCCACCTCCACGATGGGGATCTGGTCCTCGGCCGTCACCAGTAAACTGTCCTTGTGGTAGAAGATAGCAGCCAGGTAGATCCCTCTGTAGACCCACAGCA
Organism: Leptoclinus maculatus; assembly: GCA_032191485.1. Taxonomy (NCBI): domain Eukaryota; kingdom Metazoa; phylum Chordata; class Actinopteri; order Perciformes; family Stichaeidae; genus Leptoclinus; species Leptoclinus maculatus. The sequence goes on along the minus strand of JAVDOI010000103.1, from coordinate 340,273 downwards.
CAGGGCTCCATTAAAACCAGGTCTATTGATGGACAGGATGTGTGTTTCTTCTATTGATGTCATTGATAACATCAGAGAAGTGAAACGTTCAAACAAACAGCAGTAAATACTGACTTTGATGGGGACTATTTTCAGCGGCGGATTAACAAACGTTTAGTGAGTATTTGTGGCAGCAGGACTTAGTCAAGAACAGATATTATGTATATTTATACTTCTTTAAGGGTCCTGTGTCAAATCACATGTTTTTATTTACACTTATTTACATTTTGTTCAACTCTTAATGAAAATGCGTAGTTTGTTTTTGTCTCTTCAACTCCTAAAGAGCTTCAGAACAAACCTCCTCAGAGTCTTCACAAACTTGTTGGAGGAGTTAAAGAGATGCTTCAGACTTCTGGACACAGACTGCTTCCTGCTCGGGTTCTGGAGCTTTGAGGAGTCTGCACACAGGAAGAGGAAGAGGAGGAGGAAGGAGGAGGAGGAGGAAGGAGAAGAGGAGGAAGAGTAAGAAGGAGAAGAAGGAGCAGAATGAATGTTAACATCAGTAGAGGTCTACTTGCTGACAGATGATTCCTGATCATCATCCATCAATCTGAACGATGTTCTTCATCAATAACATGAAGACATTTATCTTCTGACAAAGGTCACTGTGTGTGTGTGTGTGTGTGTGTGTGTGAGAGAGTGTGAGAGTGTGTGTTTGTATGTGTGTGTGTGTGTGTGTGTGAGTGCGAGTGTGTGTGAGAGAGTGTGTGTGTGAGAATGTGTGTGTGTGTGTGAGAGTGTGTGTGTGAGAGTGTGTGTGTGAGAGTGTGTGTGAGAGTGTGTGTTTTGTGTGTGTGTTTTGTGTGAGAGTGTGTGTGTTTGTATGTGTTTGTATGTGTGTGTGTGTGTGTGTGTGTGGAGTCACTCTCCCATGTTGGTCGTCTGACTGAACATTATCTTATCTGGTTTTTCTCCTCCTCTCTCTCCTCCTCTCTCCTCCTCCTCTCCCTCTATCTCCTCCTCTCTCTCCTCCTCTCTCCTCCTCCTCTCTCCTCCTCCTCTCTCCTCCATCTCCTCCTCCTCTCTCCCGACTCCTCTCCTCCTCTCCCTCTTCTCCTCCTCCTCTCCTCTCCCTCCGGCTCGATGAAGACGAAAATGAAGACCGACTGCTCAGTGATGCCAATCTCCAGACCACAGCGCCACGTTTTACTACGGGTCATTAAACGTCTCACAATCACCAACATGTAAACAAGAGCTGGAGGAACCTCACACATGTTAGAGAGGAGGAGGAGGAGGAGGAGGAGGAGGAGAGGGAGGAGGAGGAGGAGGAGGGAGGGAGGAGGAGGAGGAGGAGGAGGAGGGGAGGAGGAGAGGGAGGAGAGGAAGAGGAGGGAGGAGGAGGAGGAGAGGGAGGAGGAGGAGGAGAGGAAGAGGAGGAGGAGGAGGAGGAGGAGGAGGAGGAGGAGGAGGAGGAGGAGGAGGAGGAGAGGGAGGAGGAGGAGGAGAGGGAGGAGGAGGAGGAGGAGGAGGAGAGGGAGGAGGAGGAGGAGGAGGAGGAGGAGGAGAGGGAGGAGGAGGAGGAGAGGAAGAGGAGGAGGAGGAGAGGGAGGAGGAGGAGGAGGAGAGGGAGGAGGAGGAGGAGGAGAGGGAGGAGGAGAGGGAGGAGGAGGAGGAGAGGAAGAGGAGGAGGAGGAGGAGGAGGAGGAGGAGGAGAGGGAGGAGGAGGAGGAGGAGAGGGAGGAGGAGGAGGAGAGGGAGGAGGAGGAGGAGGAGGAGGAGAGGGAGGAGGAGGAGGAGAGGGAGGAGGAGGATGAGGAGAGGGAGGAGGAGGAGGAGAGGGAGGAGGAGGAGGAGAGGGAGGAGGAAGAGGAGAGGGAGGAGGAGGAGGAGAGGAAGAGGAGGAGGAGGAGGAGGAGAGGGAGGAGGAGGAGGAGGAGAGGGAGGAGGAGAGGGAGGAGGAGGAGGAGAGGAAGAGGAGGAGAGGGAGGAGGAGGAGGAGAGGAAGAGGAGGAGGAGGAGGAGAGGGAGGAGGAGGATGAGGAGAGGGAGGAGGAGGAGGAGAGGGAGGAGGAGGAGGAGAGGGAGGAGGAAGAGGAGAGGGAGGAGGAGGAGGGAGGAGAGGAGGAGGAGGAGGAGAGGGAGGAGGAGGAGGAGGAGAGGAAGAGGAGGAGAGGGAGGAGGAGGAGGAGAGGAAGAGGAGGAGGAGGAGAGGGAGGAGGAAGAGGAGAGGGAGGAGGAGGAGGAGAGGAGAGGAGGAGGAGGAGGGAGGAGGAGGAGAGGGAGGAGGAGAGGGAGGGGGAGAGGAGGAGGAGGAGGAGAGGGGAGGAGGAGGAGGAGGAGTGGGAGGAGGAGGAGGAGAGGGAGGAGGAGAGGAGGAGGAGAGGGAGGAGGAGAGGAGAGGGAGGAGGAGGAGGAGGAGGGGAGGAGGAGAGGGAGGAGGAAGAGGAGGAGGAGGGAGGAGAGGAGAGGAAGAGGAGGAGGAGGAGAGGGAGGAGGAGAGGGAGGAGGAAGTGGAGAGGGAGGAGGAGGAGGAGAGGAGAGGAGGAGGAGGAGGAGGAGGAGGGGAGGAGGAAGAGGGAGGGGAGGAGGAGAGGAAGAGGAGGAGAGGTGGGGAGGAGGAAGAGGTGTGTGTGTGGTGGTGGAGAGTGTGTGAGGAGGAGGAGGAGGAGGAGGAGGGGAGGGGAGAGGAAGAGGAGGAGGAGGAGAGGGAGGAGGAGAGGGAGGAGGAAGAGGAGAGGGAGGAGGAGGAGGAGAGGGAGGAGGAGGAGGAGGAGGAAGAGGAGAGGGAGGAGGAGGAGGAGAGGTGAGGTGGAGGGGAGAGGAGAGGAGGAGGAGGAGGAGGAGGAGGAGGAGGAGGAGGAGAGGAGGAGGAGAGAGGAGGAGAGGGAGGAGGAGGAGGAGAGGAGAGGAGGAGGAGGAGAGGTAGGAGGAAGAGGGAGGGAGGAGGAGGAGGAGAGGAAGAGGTGGTGGGTGGGTGGTGGTGGTGTGGGTGGGTGGAGGTGAGGGTGGGGAGAGGAGGAGGAGGAGAGGGAGGAGGAGGAGGAGGAGAGGGAGGAGGAGGAGGAGGAGGAGAGGGAGGAGGAGAGGGAGGAGGAGAGGGAGGAGGAAGAGGAGAGGGAGGAGGAGGAGGAGGAGAGGGAGGAGGAGAGGGAGGAGGAAGAGGAGGAGGAGGAGGAGGAGGAGGAGGAGGAGGAGGAGGAGGACGGAGAGGGAGGAGGAGGAGAGGGAGGAGGAGGAGGAGAGGGAGGAGGAGAGGGAGGAGGAGAGGGAGGAGGAAGAGGAGAGGAAGAGGAGGAGGAGGAGGAGGAGGAGAGGGAGGAGGAGGAGGAGGAGAGGGGAGGAGGAGGAGGAGAGGGAGGAGGAGAGGGAGGAGGAGAGGGAGGGAGGAAGAGGAGAGGAGGAGGAGGGAGGAGAGGGAGGAGGAGAGGGAGGAGGAAGAGGAGGAGGAGGAGGAGGAGGAGAGGAGGAGGAGGAGGAGGAGGAGGAGGAGAGGGAGGAGGAGGAGGAGGAGAGGGAGGAGGAGGAGGAGGAGGAGGAGAGGGAGGAGGAGGAGGAGAGGAAGAGGAGGAGGAGGAGGAGGAGGAGGAGGAGAGGGAGGAGGAGAGGGAGGGGGGAGAGGAGGAGGGAGGAGGAGAGGGAGGAGGAAGAGGAGAGGGAGGAGGAGGAGGAGGAGAGGGAGGAGGAGGAGGAGGAGAGGGAGGAGGAGAGGGAGGAGGAGAGGGAGGAGGAGAGGGAGGAGGAAGAGGAGAGGGAGGAGGAGGAGGAGGAGAGGGAGGAGGAGAGGGAGGAGGAAGAGGAGAGGGAGGAGGAGAGGGAGGAGGAAGAGGAGAGGGAGGAGGAGGAGGAGAGGAAGAGGAGGAGGAGGGAGAGGGAGGAGGAAGAGAGGGAGGAGGAGATGGAGGAGGAAGAGGAGGAAGAGGAGGAGGAGGAGGAGGGGAGGAGGAAGAGAGGGAGGAGGAGAGGGAGGAGGAAGAAGAGGAGGAGGAGGAAGAGGGAGGAGGAAGAGAGGGAGGAGGGAGGAGAGGGAGGAGGAAGAGGAGGAGGAGGAGGAGAAGGAGGAGGAAGAGGAGGCAGGCAAGAGAGGGAGGAGGAGGAGGAGGAGAGCGGAGGAGGAGGAGGGGAGAGATGTAGGAAGATATCTGTCTCTATAGACACAGACTAACCTACATTTATACTTTATAGATATAAATAAACACTCCAACATGTTCATCAGCTGGTCTCACGTTGTTGTGATACTCATGTGTTCAAACAATACAATCATTTTTTTGTGTTGTTTACATACAAAGTGAATGCGTTGTGCCGTAAAAAGCGAGAAAAAATATAGCTCTGGGTGACATATTTCTATATATATATATATATATAAATACTAATACATACCTCATATTTGTACATAGACTAAACGAAACCATGTGTATGAACAATAAGGGTGTGGTGACACGTACACGAATGCAGAGAATGAGGCGATTTTTGTGCTGAATGTGGGCGGAGCCAAGTGGGTGACAACCACACACACTTTTTTGGTATTGGATGACTTTACCAGTCAAAAGTTCACCAAAAGATGCAAATGTCGTGCATATGTGACCGTATCGATGCCGAGTACAGTTAATACGAGTGTTGATGGAGCTGCTACAATGTTAGCATAGCATCGATTGAACCCAACTCCATTCAGAAAACAAGCATTTTAAAAGTTGTTTGTTTGTCATCTTGCGTACAGACTGTTACAGATCTGTTTATTGCAATTAAATCACAATACTCCTGTGTGAGTAACATGAATAAATCCAAATGATCCCGCTGTCAAAAAAATGTGCTTGTCGGTTGGTGTGAACACAGCTTTGTTTTGTTTTATGTCTCTTTGCAGAAGTTTAGCATCTCTTTGTAGCAGTTTTGTGTCTCTCTGTCGTCGTTTTGCTTCTTTATGTCGTCGGCTGTGTCTGTCTGCTAATAACATGAGTAATTTCAGTCAATGCTAATATTAAAAGTATTAAATAGTGGAGCTTTAAAGTGCGTCTGGATGAGGAGGAGATCTTACAGCTGTGGGGCCGAACAAACAGAGCGGCAACAACTTTATCAAATTTAGACTTAGATGAAGACAAAAGGTGGTGACGTTTGCTGACAGACCTTTAAGGACACTTCTTGTATTATAGCATCAGTAAACAACTCACCTCCACAGCAGTAGTGTGTGTGAGTAGCTCGGACCTGCTGCAGCAGACGCTCCATGGCCTCGATGTGGCCCCGCCTCCTGGGCTCCCGACCGTCGCTCTCCCTCCAATCTGAACAAAAGACCAGAGGACCAACAGTGAGAGGACGTCTTCAACAAAAGACCAGAGGACCAACAGTGAGAGGACGTCCTCAACAAAAGACCAGAGGACCAACAGTGAGAGGACGTCCTCAACAAAAGACCAGAGGACCAACAGTGAGAGGACGTCCTCAACAAAAGACCAGAGGACCAACAGTGAGAGGACGTCCTCAACAAAAGACCGGAGGACCAACAGTGAGAGGACGTCCTCAACAAAAGACCAGAGGACCAACAGTGAGAGGACGTCCTCAACAAAAGACCTGAGGACCAACAGTGAGAGGACGTCCTCAACAAAAGACCAGAGGACCAACAGTGAGAGGACGTCCTCAACAAAAGACCTGAGGACCAACAGTGAGAGGACGTCCTCAACAAAAGACCGGAGGACCAACAGTGAGAGGACGTCCTCAACAAAAGACCGGAGGACCAACAGTGAGAGGACGTCCTCAACAAAAGACCAGAGGACCAACAGTGAGAGGACGTCCTCAACAAAAGACCAGAGGACCAACAGTGAGAGGACGTCCTCAACAAAAGACCAGAGGACCAACAGTGAGAGGACGTCCTCAACAAAAGACCAGAGGACCAACAGTGAGAGGACGTCCTCAACAAAAGACCAGAGGACCAACAGTGAGAGGACGTCCTCAACAAAAGACCAGAGGACCAACAGTGAGAGGACGTCCTCAACAAAAGACCAGAGGACCAACAGTGTGAGGACGTCCTCAACAAAAGACCAGAGGACCAACAGGCCTCGCTGGGTTTGAATGACAGATGGAGTTGTATGTCATCTGCATATCAATGATAGGACACATTATAACTTTTTATAATCGGTCCCAAAGGTAACAAGTAAAGGGAAAATAACAGAGGCCCCAGAACCGAGCCCTGTGGTACAAGACAATGGAGAGGTGACAGACACAAAATATCAAGACCCAGAGAGAACACAAGGTCCAAGGTGTGACCACGCTTGTGAGTGGCACCAGAGACATGTTGCGTGAAATTAAAAGATTCAGTGATATTGAGAAACTCAGTGGCACTACAGTCTGTGGCATCATTGATATGCAGATTAAAATCACCAGAAGCACTTCATCGAGCTTGATAATAGAGGTCAGAAAGTCTGTGAACTCTGATAAGAACTGACCTGCTGGACCCGGAGGTCGGTCCATTAAAACACAGTAAAACGGCTTTAGCCGACCCGCTTTAGTCAGCTGTAGTTCAAAAGTAGTATACTGTTCTGTGCTCCCCAATTGGCAGGAGAACTGATCCTTCCAGACCACGGCGAGACCTCCACCGCGGCCTGTCAAACGCAGAGTCTCAATATCAGAACAGGCAGAGTTCATTGAAATGATGCATTCCATATTCCGTTGCCAGGTCTCAGTCAGAAATAAAAAAGCCAAATTAAGACTTGTGAACAAGTCATTTAAGATGTGAGCCTTGTTTGCTACAGAGCGTGCATTAATCAGACACATTTTAATGGGGGAAGACACCGTGTCGTCATCAGCACAGGAAGCTTTGGGGGTTTGTGCGATAGGACGGATCACTCGGGCAACACCTCGAACCCGACCATAACTAGGGCGTGAGCGCGAGTCTGTGATTCTGACGGGAATGTTCATGGGTCGTGGAGCGGTGGAGACTAGGGAGAGAGTCGTAGGAGACCCTCCAAGCCGCCAGGGGGAGCTAGTGTTGCCTGTAGGGGAGGGAGGGGAGTGCTTGTGTTGACAGGCTACCAGGTGACGAAATGAGATGTGGGGTAGTCAATGCGACGGTGAAGTCCAGAGGGAGTAGAAAATATTGTCGGATAGAGTGCGTGACCCCAGGCCAGTTGGGTGGACACCATCAGGGTGTAAAAAGGCAGGACGTTTCCAGAAAAGATTAAAATGATCAATAAAAGCCACGCTTCGGGCTGCGCAGGTTGACTTCAGCCACGTATGTAAACTCAGCAAGCGGCTGAACCGACCCACGCCGCGGATGTGTGGGGGGATGGGTCCACTGATAAAGACCCGTTTACCGTGGACTGCAAGGGAGTCCAGGAGAATGCTGAAATCCTGGTTGGAAATGTCATTGCATGCCACATGCACGTGGTCACTCAGAGAAGAAGAGTAGAAGTATAAAACTCACTGGAGGGAGCTGCAGATGGAGGCAGGGAGGAGGCCGGAGGACCCCAGCCCTTCATGTTGTACGCCGACACCCGGACGTAGTAGAGTCGACCCTGAACCGTAAGAACACACAGTAGCACGTTAATGTCCATCAAGACCATGAACGCTCCAGGTTACACCAAGTAAAGATGGCTTTACACAAAAAGAAATCTGTCTGTGACTCAGCTCTACAAAGTGGTCTGGGACATGGAAAAGGTTGGTTTGGTTCTTGCGGTAGTTTGTGTGTCTTTCTCGTCATTTTGTGTCTCTTTGTATTCATTTTGTGTAGTCGTTTAGCATCTCTTTGTAGTCGTTTAGCATCTCTTTGTAGTCGTTTAGCATCTCTTTGTAGTCGTTTAGCATCTCTTTGTA
>JAVDOI010000103.1:322500-327500 GCA_032191485.1 Leptoclinus maculatus | reverse complement strand
AGGTGCATTAAGGTGCACCGTTTTCAACCCGGTAAGGTGCATTAAGGTGCACCGTTTTCAACCCGGTAAGGTGCATTAAGGTGCACCGTTTTCAACCCAGTAAGGTGCATTAAGGTGCACCGTTTTCAACCCAGTAAGGTGCATTAAGGTGCACCGTTTTCAAATAAGGTACGGTGCATTAAGGTGCACCGTTTTCAACCCGGTAAGGTGCATTAAGGTGCACCGTTTTCAACCCAGTAAGGTGCATTAAGGTGCACCGTTTTCAACCCGGTAAGGTGCATTAAGGTGCACCGTTTTCAACCCAGTAAGGTGCATTAAGGTGCACCGTTTTCAACCCAGTAAGGTGCATTAAGTTGCACCGTTTTCAACCCAGTAAGGTGCATTAAGTTGCACCGTTTTCAACCCGGTAAGGTGCATTAAGGTGCACCGTTTTCAACCCGGTAAGGTGCATTAAGTTGCACCGTTTTCAACCCGGTAAGGTGCATTAAGGTGCACCGTTTTCAAATAAGGTACGGTGCATTAAGGTGCACCGTTTTCAAATAAGGTACGGTGCATTAAGGTGCACTGTTTTCAACCCGGTAAGGTGCATTAAGGTGCACCGTTTTCAACTTGGTAAGGTGCATTAAGTTGCACCGTTTTCAACCCGGTAAGGTGCATTAAGTTGCACCGTTTTCAACCCGGTAAGGTGCATTAAGTTGCACCGTTTTCAACCCGGTAAGGTGCATTGAGTTGCACCGTTTTCAACCCGGTAAGGTGCATTAAGTTGCACCGTTTTCAACCCGGTAAGGTGCATTAAGTTGCACCGTTTTCAACTTGGTAAGGTGCATTAAGTTGCACCGTTTTCAACCCGGTAAGGTGCATTAAGTTGCACCGTTTTCAACCCGGTAAGGTGCATTAAGTTGCACCGTTTTCAACCCGGTAAGGTGCATTAAGTTGCACCGTTTTCAACCCAGTAAGGTGCATTAAGGTGCACCGTTTTCAACCCAGTAAGGTGCATTAAGGTGCACCGTTTTGAACCCGGTAAGGTGCATTAAGTTGCACCGTTTTGAACCCGGTAAGGTGCATTAAGTTGCACCGTTTTGAACCCGGTAAGGTGCATTAAGTTGCACCGTTTTGAACCCGGTAAGGTGCATTAAGTTGCACCGTTTTCAACCCGGTAAGGTGCATTAAGTTGCACCGTTTTCAACCCGGTACGGTGCATTAAGGTGCACCGTTTTCAAATAAGGTGCAGTGCATTAAGAAAAGCAGCAAAATAGTCAGATGTCTGTCATGAGTTTTTTGGTCAGTGCATCTTTTTTAACGAACATAAAAAATAAATTCTTCAGGTTCAACGAACGCGGCGACCCCGAGGACTCGTGGTCTGAATGGAGAGTGTCGTGCCTCCTGCTCACATAAAGAAACAGCAGTTTGTGGAGGAGTTGGAGGCTGAAGGTTCAGCTCTGTCAAGGCTGAAGCGCAGACATCCTTTATATCAGACGAGTCCAGGTGATGAGAGCTGGACGAGACCAAATCAAGGCCAGAAAAACTGATGGAAAAGTGTCTCTGAACACGTGTCCATAAAAGGACCAAACGCTGGCCGTCCAAGAGAAGGTGAGACTGTGAGAGAAAACACGGAAAACGTTGCAGAAAATGTATAAAATAAAACGTGTAAAAGATGTCACAAAGGTTGTTGTATCCGACTACTTCCTGCTCTCTCACTGCAAACTTAGAGGCTACAGTTATTCTCACAATTAATCGCAACGTTTTTTTGTCTTCAAACTGACAGAAAATGTTGAAAAACAAAACCCAAAATATATTTAGTTCAACATCCGAGAGGATATTCAAAACTTCTATTGAGGTTTTCAAATGAAACTGGAAAAACAAACTGTGGTTCTATAAATGTGAGTTATGGTTCTGTTAAATTGCTGCTACACCGTTCATACATTGTGTGCAGCGATCTGGAGAGATAACAGCTTTTTAGAAAATTTTAAAAGGGGGTCCTTTATAAGAGATGTACGTAAAGACTCAGTGTTAGGGGGTCCTTTATAAGAGATGTACGTAAAGACTCAGTGTTAGGGGGTAAAGACTCAGTGTTAGGGGGTCCTTTATAAGAGATGTACGTACAGACTCAGTGTTAGGGGGTCCTTTATAAGAGATGTACGTAAAGACTCAGTGTTAGGGGGTCCTTTATAAGAGATGTACGTAAAGACTCAGTGTTAGGGGGTCCTTTATAAGAGATGTACGTAAAGACTCAGTGTTAGGGGGTCCTTTATAAGAGATGTACGTACAGACTCAGTGTTAGGGGGTCCTTTATAAGAGATGTACATACAGACTCAGTGTTAGGGGGTCCTTTATAAGAGATGTACGTAAAGACTCAGTGTTAGGGGTCCTTTATAAGAGATTTAAGTAAAGACTCAGTGTTAGGGGGTCCTTTATAAGAGATGTACGTAAAGACTCAGTGTTAGGGGGTCCTTTATAAGAGATGTACGTAAAGACTCAGTGTTAGGGGGTCCTTTATAAGAGATGTACGTAAAGACTCAGTGTTAGGGGGTCCTTTATAAGAGATGTACGTAAAGACTCAGTGTTAGGGGGTCCTTTATAAGAGATGTACATACAGACTCAGTGTTAGGGGGTCCTTTATAAGAGATGTACGTAAAGACTCAGTGTTAGGGGGTCCTTTATAAGAGATTTACGTAAAGACTCAGTGTTAGGGGGTCCTTTATAAGAGATGTACGTAAAGACTCAGTGTTAGGGGGTCCTTTATAAGAGATTTACGTACAGACTCAGTGTTAGGGGGTCCTTTATAAGAGATGTACGTACAGACTCAGTGTTAGGGGGTCCTTTATAAGAGATGTACGTAAAGACTCAGTGTTAGGGGGTCCTTTATAAGAGATGTACGTAAAGACTCAGTGTTAGGGGTCCTTTATAAGAGATTTAAGTAAAGACTCAGTGTTAGGGGGTCCTTTATAAGAGATGTACGTAAAGACTCAGTGTTAGGGGGTCCTTTATAAGAGATGTACGTAAAGACTCAGTGTTAGGGGGTCCTTTATAAGAGATGTACGTAAAGACTCAGTGTTAGGGGGTCCTTTATAAGAGATGTACGTAAAGACTCAATGTTAGGGGGTCCTTTATAAGAGATGTACATACAGACTCAGTGTTAGGGGGTCCTTTATAAGAGATGTACGTAAAGACTCAGTGTTAGGGGGTCCTTTATAAGAGATTTACGTAAAGACTCAGTGTTAGGGGGTCCTTTATAAGAGATGTACGTAAAGACTCAGTGTTAGGGGGTCCTTTATAAGAGATTTACGTAAAGACTCAGTGTTAGGGGGTCCTTTATAAGAGATTTACGTACAGACTCAGTGTTAGGGGGTCCTTTATAAGAGATGTACGTACAGACTCAGTGTTAGGGGGTCCTTTATAAGAGATGTACGTAAAGACTCAGTGTTAGGGGGTCCTTTATAAGAGATTTACGTACAGACTCAGTGTTAGAGGGTCCTTTATAAGAGATGTACGTAAAGACTCAGTGTTAGGGGGTCCTTTATAAGAGATGTACGTAAAGACTCAGTGTTAGGGGGTCCTTTATAAGAGATGTACGTAAAGACTCAGTGTTAGGGGGTCCTTTATAAGAGATGTACGTAAAGACTCAGTGTTAGGGGGTCCTTTATAAGAGATGTACGTAAAGACTCAGTGTTAGGGGGTCCTTTATAAGAGATGTACGTAAAGACTCAGTGTTAGGGGGTCCTTTATAAGAGATGTACGTACAGACTCAGTGTTAGGGGGTCCTTTATAAGAGATGTACGTAAAGACTCAGTGTTAGGGGGTCCTTTATAAGAGATGTACATACAGACTCAGTGTTAGGGGGTCCTTTATAAGAGATGTACGTAAAGACTCAGTGTTAGGGGGTCCTTTATAAGAGATGTACGTAAAGACTCAGTGTTAGGGGGTCCTTTATAAGAGATGTATGTAAACAATAAGCCTACACTCTATTTTTTAAGTGAGTCTGGTAAGTAGAAGATCTCAGTTACTGGCTCAGGTAAAAAGAGAGTTTTAGTGATCACCGACGCTGACCAGCCTCCTGACCCCCCCCCCCCCCCCCCCCCCATGTTATTAAGCTGGAGGTGTCACTTCCTGCCTGTCAGAGCCCCGTTAGCTGCTAACGGCTGGTAATTGAAAAGGCTGTAAATTAACAGGCTGCTGTGTCTCCTCACACAGGAGGACATTGTCTGACTGACTAAATATAAACCCACCACCCCCAGGGGGCCCCGAGGGGCCCCATGAAGTAACACACACACACACACACACACACACACACACACACACACTGAAACAAACCACCGGATAGAAATAGAATACTGTGTTTTTATCGGTCTTTGATTCGTTGTGAGCTACTTTGCTAGAGAGCAGGTTTTTAAAGGAAGACGTTATGAAGCCTTGAGTTTGGTGATTTCGCCGTCGCCATCTTGGATTATGGCAGTTGCCATGTTTTTCACAACCAGTGAACAGGAAGTGACCATATCTGGACTGAGGAGGAGTGACGTAGAGACGCCGTATACGTCTCTGGTAGAGACCTGTCAATCACTGTGTAGCCCCGCCCCTAAAGCATCCCCTGCTTTATGGTCTGTTTGACTCTAAATGGACCATAATGTACTAAATGAACATCATGCTGTATTGAAGAAGACTTGAAACTAGAGATTGAGACCATAAACTCATGTTTACAATGTTTACTGAGGTAATAAATCAAGAGAGAAGTAGAGTCATTTTCTCATAGACTTCTATAGGACCAGAGGAGTCGCCCCCTGGTGGACACTAGAGAGAATGCAGCTTTAACACATGAAGCAACGACTTCACTTCAAATTGGATACATTACTACTATCATTATTATTATTATTAGTCACATTACTATTACAGATTGTATTATCATTGATATTCTACTATATCCACTGCTGCTGTTATTATCAGTAGTTATTACTACTCTCATTATATGAATAATATCTGTCGTATTGAATGTGTTGTAACTCTGT
>JAVDOI010000103.1:292500-315000 GCA_032191485.1 Leptoclinus maculatus | reverse complement strand
GCGACTCCTCTGGTTCTATAGAAGTCTATGAGAAAATGACTCTACTTCTCTCTTGATTTATTACCTCAGTAAACATTGTAAACATGAGTTTATGGTCTCAATCTCTAGTTTCAAGTCTTCTTCAATACAGCATGATGTTCATTTAGTACATTATGGTCCATTTAGAGTCAAACAGACCATAAAGCAGGGGATGCTTTAGGGCGGGGCTACTGTGATTGACAGGTCTCTACGTCACTCCTCAGTCCTGATGTGGTCACTTCCTGTTCACTGGTTGTGAAAAAAACAAGATGGCGACGGCTGAATCGCAGACTTTGAGGCTTCAAAACATCCACAAACCAACGAGAGACGTCACGACGACTACGTTCAAACCTGGTCTGTTCTTCTAGTTATTATTAATAAAGTGTTTGACAATAGAACCAACCAACAATCAGATGTATTAACATGCTGCTGTCTCTATAAACACACTATTGTGTATTAAGTGTGTCTGCTGGGTGCATGAAGAGAACATCAGCTCACAGTCAGTGTGAACATCTGAGCCAGTTAAACGTAATTGGTTCCCAGGGTACAAATTGATCCAATCATCAATCCCATCACCCACACACACACACACACAGACACACACACACACACACACACACACACACACACACACACACACAGACACACACACACCCACACAGACACACACACACACACACACACACACACACACACACAGACACACACACACACACGCACACACACACACACAGACACACACACACACACAGACACACACACACACACACACACACACACACACACACACACACACACACACACACACACACACACACACACACACACACACACACGTTGATATATCCTCACACACACACACACACACACACACACACACACACACACATTGATATATCCTCACACACACACACACACACATTGATATATCCTCACACACACACACACACACACACACACGTTGATATATCCTCACACACACACACACACACACACACACACACACACACATTGATATATCCTCACACACACACACACACACACACACACACACACACACACACACACACACACACACACACACACACACACACACACTCAGTCCTCTAGTCACAGCTGGAGGTAAGACTACAAACAAGACTTCAGAATAACTTCACAGAATGATTCCACTGCTTCCTGAAGGTTTCTTTGGTGGATTGTCTCTCAACACTACAATACCCATAAGCCTCAGCTGCTGTTGCTATGGCGAAGATGCCAGTCAGAGGAGTGAATCAGAGCTTCAGCTTTATTGAAGAATAGGTGAAAACAACAACAACACTGAATGCATCCAGAAGAGTCGAGAAATGTGAAGCTGTGACTGTTTCATCACATGTGTTGGTTACTGAAATGCACCATGGGAGTCGTAGTTTCAGTCTTTATGAGAGTTTAAATATCGTTCCTTCTGGACATGAAGCTGAGATCAGGATACTATGGTATCAGGGCAAGACTGCAGGTGTGTGTGTGTGTGTGTGTGTGTCCTCACCTGTCGAGACTAAGTGAGGACCGGGGGATTCCCGTGTAAAACAGGGGCTTCAGGTCTTTGATCAGAGCATCTCCTGCAGCTCTCTGGTTCCACCTCTGAGCCAACCGAGAGATTCTACTGTCGGACCTGACACACACACACACACACACACACACACACACCAGGGATGGATGAGAACCTGAGGACAATAGATCCACACTGAAGAAGAGTTTGTTTGAAGTGAACTCACACCAGAACGAGAGGAAACGGTTGAAGAAGAAAAACCAAGAAGATGTTTAGAAAGTTCTCAGACCTTCTGTCCACCTTCCTCCTCACGCTCACGGTCCAAACATTCACACGTTAGAACAGAATCCTTCTTTTGTATTTCATGAGAAGCTCCTCGGGTCCAAACGGTCCCCAGAGACTCTTCACAGCATCGTCACATCAAACGTCTCGTGTGAGCCCACATCTCCTTTTTCTTCCACCGGGAAGAACAGCGGCGGACCGACCGACTGGAAGCTGCAGTCTGACTTCACGCTGGCTGGACTGCAGCAAAAAATTCAACGAAGCAAAGAGGAGAAACTCCCAGCAGTGGTTTGTAACTGGATCCCAGTGCACCTGAAGTGGTGGACGCTGCTGCACCAGAACACCAAATAACAACCACTCTGCTTTCAAAGAAGAGAACCGTTGCCGGTGAGACACCTGTCGGATCCAAACTGTGGCGCAAAAGTTGCAAAAAAAACCTGCTGGATGATTTGATATAAATTCTATTTCCACAGATTCAAACCAATCAAGTGGAAAACTCTGGCGTCAGTAAGAAGAGCAAGGAAGTACAACAGGCTGTTCAGCAGCAGATCTACCCAGAGTCTGAGTCTCCTCCGCTGGATTAAATCTCTCTGTCTGATGACTCCTGGCTTCCTCCTCCGGAGCTCCGCTTCATCATCTCCAGCAGCCCCCAGATGTGGTGCTCGATCCTGGGCACGCGTGAGCGAGAGAGAGCCTCCTGCTCTGGAGCTCCGGCTCTGGCTGAATGAACACCTGTTCACCGGCAGCTGAACGCATCGCGACGCATCGGCACACACACACACACACACACACACACACACACACACAGCAGGAGAGAGAGAGAGAGAGAGAGAGAGAGAGAGAGAGAGAGAGAGAGAGAGAGAGAGAGAGAGAGGAAGGGAAATAATAAGATGGGGATGTTTGAGAAGAGGAGGCGGATAGCAAGGCTTGATGTGTGTGTGTGTGTGCATATGTTGCTGTGCCTAATCAAAGGTACGCACACACACACACACACACACACTGGTGGAGGAGGGGCAGCGGCGGCTTCAGGCTTTGAAAACACAGAACGGGAGATTAAATTCATCGAGATGCTTCGAGAGGAAACGACGGAACGCTGCAGAGAAATAATTAATATATTAATAAAATGAAAGTAATAAAATTCAGGATATCATAACCAGAGTCGTTCTGTGCAGAACAAAGTGTCCCCGTCGAGGTGACGGGGGGGTTGAGTCACGGCTTCCTGTTCTACAGCTGAAACATCGATTCATTACGATGTTCAATGACTTCATATTAACATTTGTCTTTTGTTATTGATCATCTTTATTGTTCCAGTTTGATGTTTCCCACATTTCACTGCAGCAGCTGATGCACGACGTCCCCGGAGAGGAACTTCTATCTCATCGTCTTTAAACGGAGAAAAGATTGAAAAATGACTCAATTATCCAAATATAGAAGCTGCCGATTAATGTCCTGTATAATAACAATAATGATAATAATGTGCTTCCTACGTCGATACAGCGTTAAGATTCTCTCATTTAGCGGCTGGTTGGTTAGTTAGCTGGCTAGCGTTAGCTGGCTAGCGTTAGCTTGCTCCATGTTTTAACGTTATAATAATAATTATTAGTATTTAAGGTCAATTTATAGTCAATTTAGGGTCTATAGGTTTATTTACGGTCTATACGTCAATCCCGGTGTATTGGTTAAATTATGGTTAGTAAGTAAATGTACGTTCTATTGGTTAG
Source organism: Leptoclinus maculatus (assembly GCA_032191485.1). Taxonomy (NCBI): domain Eukaryota; kingdom Metazoa; phylum Chordata; class Actinopteri; order Perciformes; family Stichaeidae; genus Leptoclinus; species Leptoclinus maculatus. Next base: position 311,454 of record JAVDOI010000103.1, on the reverse strand, counting down.
GGTTCTAGGTTAAATGAATTCAAGTTCTAACGGTTGATATACGGTTCTAGGTTCTTTTGGTTAATTGATCCGATCAATGGATCCGGTTGTTGGTCCAGAGCTCCACCGTGAGTCCAAAGAAGACAAATGAGAATTGAAAATGTTTAAAATGTGAATGGATGAGTCATCTGATCGAGACCACCGATCGATCTATTTATAACGATTAGTGGCCGATCGATCGGAGCACCGATGACCTGATCGGAAACATGTACAGGATCACACTGGGGCTCTGGATGAGACTCATTCAGGTCCTCAGGTCTATTCAAACAACCTGCGACACAACAAGATACTCAATAACAAAAGTCGAGATTATCTTCCTCAATCAAAGGTTTGATCATATTTCTGTAAAGGGTTTCTCCCACAGACAAAGCTCTACATACAAGTCAGGTTTAGGATCATTTTAACATAATGAACTGTAATTAGATGAAGGATGTAATATTAAGAACCATTCAGAGACATCTTAATGGATCATACTAGATACAGCATGAAGCCGCGGTGAGTCAGAGTCAACGGTCAAACTCTGGGTTTGAATTAGGGCTGCACCTAACGATTATTTTAATAATCGATTAATCTGTCGATAATTTTTTGGATTAATCGATGAATCGGATAAAAAAACAAAAAAGCATTAATTTCCCAAGTCATCAAAACTCATCAAACCCGACAATCAGGAATGAACAGCCTCACGTGACTGAATGAAATTATGATGAATGATGTAAAAAGTGTTTTGTCTCTCAGTTCTCTCTCTCTATATCTATATATATATCTATATATATATAGATATAGATATCTATAGATATATATATATATATAGATATATAGATATAGATATATATATAGATATCTATATATAAAGGGTTTAGTCTCTCCAGCTCGCTCTGATTTTAATTGTTTCATAATAAAGTTATTGAGGGAAATATCAGATCATGAAAACACAAATCTTTCTAATAAATGAAGAAAGTTGTTTGTGGTCCTTTTGTTGTTCAGACTACAATGAACAATATTTAAACCAGATGTTGAATCAGAAAACTAATCAAATATAAACTAGAGTTCATTCTGTGATCTGTCTTCACTGTTTACATGAAAACAATCTCATCAGTCCGATCGGCTGCAGCGTCCAATCACATCACAGATGAACAATGAGGGGGCGTGTCGGCCGTTCAAAACACTTCCTGGAAGTCTGTTCTCGTGGGTCCTCGCTCCTCAGAGCTACATTAGAGTTTAGGGACGGCCGTTAATATGGCGGCGCAGAACACCGGCGCAGAACACCGGAGCGAGGAGCGAGGAAATGACAAATAAGTTAGTTGTCATTTCCTCGATTCCGGTTGAACCGGCTAACCGGAAGTTAAAGGTTCAAGCGAGGATCACTTCCGGTTGAAACCAGAAATTGGAAATGACAAATACGGACCCGTGTGAGAGGAGAACTTTGAGGAGAAACTTCAGGCCAAAGAGCTGATATCAGATCAGCCTGACTTCACAATCAGACAGCAGACTAGCGGGAAAGGGAAGCAGCACATGAAGCTTCTCTACTAGCTGTACACCAGACAGGTTTGGCTAGCTGGATGACGTCATGCTAATAACTTATTTAGCTTTTTAAAACAACGGGGACAGATCCAGCATGGACAGTTAGGGAGTGAGGGACATGAAGCACCTGTCTGATAAATGGATATATAGTTATAAATATATTATTATATGATCTACATTATTATATTATACTGAATATTATTATATGATATATATATATATACATATATTATACTGAATCCCGTGAGGGTGACATTAATAAGATGTCCTGACGTATTTATCAAAGTGTTATTTACTGCTTTTTTTCATGTTGGAATAAAGGTTAAATATTTAACTGCAAAGTAGTAATACGTGTTTGATACCTTAATTTGTTTGCATTAAATCATTGTGGGATGTTTGCTGAAATTGATTGGATGTGTCACAGCCCTACCTAGAACATGTTCCACCAGCTCCACTGGTGTGAAATGCTCCCACACCTTGGATGACTGAGGTCGTACTGGTTTCTCTGCCTCCGCCATGTGTTTCAGAACATCGTTACGGGTCTCCGGTGGTCTTTCCTCTACCTCCGCTCTGCGCTCAACTCAACTTTATTTTTTATGCTCAAACATCTCCGCGACTTATTGAGTGGCGTAATAGTCGCGCGACACAACGAATCGATAATGAAATTCGTTGCCAACTCTTTTAATAATCGAATTTTATCGTTTCGTTGTTGCAGCCCTAGTTTGAACTGCAGCGAACCTCCTCTGCTCATCTCTACTGCTCTGCACCGCCCGTGGAAAAGTACCAACCTCTCTCTCTCACACACACACACACACACACACACACACACACACACACACACACACACACACACACACACACACACACACACACACACACACACACACACACACACACACACACACACACACACACACACACACACACACACACACACACACACACACACACACACACACACACACACACACACACACACACACACACACACACACACACACACACACACACACACACACACACACACACACACACACACACACACACACACACACACACACACACACACACAGTGGTAAAATATTGACTCTAGATTAGAAGACAGAAGTGCAAGAAGACAAACTATTTGAAAACCTAATATTAGAAAACTGAACTGATATGAATTGGAAACATGAACTCACACACACACACACACGTGTGAAGCTGTGACTGAAACATGAACACACACACACACACACGTGAAGCTGTGACTGAAACGTGAACACACACACACACACACGTGAAGCTGTGACTGAAACGTGAACACACACTCACACACACACACACACACGTGAAGCTGTGACTGAAACATGAACACACACACACACACACACACACACACACACACACACACACACACACACACACACACACACACACACACACACACACACACACACACACACACACACACACACACACACACACACACACACACACACACACACGTGTGAAGCTGTGACTGAAACATGAACACACACACACACACACGTGAAGCTGTGACTGAAACGTGAACACACACACACACACACGTGAAGCTGTGACTGAAACGTGAACACACACTCACACACACACACACACACACACGTGAAGCTGTGACTGAAACATGAACACACACACACACACACACACACACACACACACACACACACACACACACACACACACACACACACACACACACACACACACACACACACACACACACACACACACACACACACACGTGTGAAGCTGTGACTGAAACATGAACACACACACACACACACACACACACACACACGTGTGAAGCTGTGACTGAAACATGAACACACACACACACACACACACTCACACACACACGTGAAGCTGTGACTGAAACATGAACACACACTCACATGTTCGACCCTGATGTTGTCTTTTAGAGGCTTTTATGCAGACAGTGTGTGTGCAGTATAACAGCTTCATGTTTCCATTCAACAAAGCAGGAGCTCCGAGTCACAGAACAGCGTCTGAAATCGTCTTCAGGTACTTCAGTTCATCACATTCATGAGTAATATGAGTAGTTTTAATCAGACAAACAGGAGGAAACAGAGACTTTGTTGGGGACTATTTTCAGCGGCGGATTGATCGTACAGTCGTGAACAAACTACAGTGTGATGATGATGATGGTGATGAAGAACACACAGTGAGGCTCACACATCACACACAACGAAACATAATAACTTGAGTCCTTCAGGACTTTCAGGAGACAGGAAACCGCTCCGCGATAAAAAGAACGCCAAGAAAGTAGAACCCTGTTGTGACGGTTCTAACAATGAGAACAATGAACGCTGAGGAGCCGCTCTGTTTCCATGGCGCCCATTGAAGAGCAACAGGTGAAGAAGACATTTAAATAAATGTCTTCGGCTCAACGGAAACAAACCGACAGAGGAACCGCTCCGGTCTGACCGAAAGATCATCATCTGAGTAAATATGAACCCGTTCACACAGACGTTATGGAAATGTTCAAATCTCAGCTCGACATACAATAATACAGCATATTACAGCATATTACAGCATATTACAGTATATTACAGTATAATACAGTATATTACAGCATATTACAGTATAATACAGCATATTACAGTATAATACAGCATATTACAGTATAATACAGCATATTACAGTATATTACAGTATATTACAGCATATTACAGTATAATACAGCATATTACAGTATATTACAGCATATTACAGTATAATACAGCATATTACAGTATAATACAGCATATTACAGTATAATACAGCATATTACAGCATAATACAGCATATTACAGTATAATACAGCATATTACAGTATATTACAGCATATTACAGTATATTACAGCATATTACAGTATAATACAGCATATTACAGTATAATACAGCATATTACAGTATAATACAGCATATTACAGTATAATACTGTATTATACAGTATATTACAGCATATTACAGTATAATACAGCATATTACAGTATAATACTGTATTATACAGTATATTACAGCATAATACAGCATATTACAGTATATTACAGTATAATACAGCATATTACAGTATAATACAGCATATTACAGTATAATACTGTATTATACAGTATATTACAGCATAATACAGCATATTACAGTATAATACAGCATATTACAGTATAATACTGTATTATACAGTATATTACAGCATATTACAGTATAATACAGTATAATACAGCATATTACAGTATAATACTGTATTATACAGTATATTACAGCATATTACAGTATAATACAGCATATTACAGTATAATACTGTATTATACAGTATATTACAGCATAATACAGCATATTACAGTATAATACAGCATATTACAGTATAATACTGTATTATACAGTATATTACAGCATAATACAGCATATTACAGCATATTACAGTATAATACAGCATATTACAGTATATTACAGTATAATACAGCATATTACAGCATAATACAGTATAATACAGCATAATACAGCATATTACAGTATAATACTGTATTATACAGTATATTACAGCATATTACAGTATAATACAGCATATTACAGTATAATACAGCATATTACAGCATATTACAGTATAATACAGCATATTACAGTATAATACTGTATTATACAGTATATTACAGCATAATACAGCATATTACAGTATAATACAGCATAATACAGCATATTACAGTATAATACAGCATATTACAGCATAATACAGCATAATACAGCATAATACAGCATATTACAACATAATACAGTATATTACAGCATAATACAGTATATTACAGTATAATACAGCATATTACAGCATAATACAGCATATTACAGTATAATACAGCATATTACAGTATAATACAGCATATTACAGCATATAACAGTATAATACAGCATATTACAGCATAATACAGTATATTACAGCATATTACAGCATATTACAGTATAATACTGTATTATACAGTATATTACAGCATATTACAGTATAATACAGCATATTACAGTATAATACAGCATATTACAGCATATTACAACATAATACAGTATATTACAGCATAATACAGTATATTACAGTATAATACAGCATATTACAGCATAATACAGCATATTACAGTATAATACAGCATATTACAGTATAATACAGCATATTACAGCATATAACAGTATAATACAGCATATTACAGCATAATACAGTATATTACAGCATATTACAGCATATTACAGTATAATACTGTATTATACAGTATATTACAGCATATTACAGTATAATACAGCATATTACAGTATAATACAGCATATTACAGCATATTACAGTATAATACAGCATATTACAGTATAATACTGTATTATACAGTATATTACAGCATATTACAGCATAATACAGCATATTACAGTATAATACAGCATAATACAGCATATTACAGTATAATACAGCATATTACAGCATAATACAGCATAATACAGCATAATACAGCATATTACAACATAATACAGCATATTACAGCATAATACAGCATATTACAGCATAATACAGTATATTACAGTATAATACAGCATATTACAGTATAATACAGCATATTACAGTATAATACAGTATAATACAGCATATTACAGTATAATACAGCATATTACAGCATAATACAGCATAATACAGTATATTACAGTATAATACAGCATAATACAGCATATTACAGCATAATACAGTATATTACAGTATAATACAGCATATTACAGTATAATACAGCATATTACAGTATAATACAGTATAATACAGCATATTACAGTATAATACAGCATATTACAGCATAATACAGCATAATACAGCATATTACAGTATAATACAGCATAATACAGCATATTACAGTATAATACAGTATATTACAGTATAATACAGCATATTACAGTATAATACAGCATATTACAGTATAATACAGCATAATACAGCATATTACAGTATAATACAGTATATTACAGTATAATACAGTATATTACAGTATAATACAGCATATTACAGTATAATACAGTATATTACAGTATATTACAGTATAATACAGTATATTACAGTATATTACAGTATAATACAGTATATTACAGTATAATACAGTACATTACAGTATAATACAGTATAATACAGCATATTACAGTATATTACAGTATAATACTACACAGGAAACACTTAGACACTACAGACGGACGGAGCTGAGGACGTAATAATTCAACCTGTTTAGGCCCCAGAATTATGAATAATTTAACTTAGTTTCGAAGATATGCAGAAGATGCAGAGAGGAAGAGGAGATGTAGAGAAGAAGAGGAGATGTAGAGAAGAAGAGGAGATGTAGAGAAGAGGAGATGTAGAGAAGAGGAGATGCAAAGAGGAAGAGGAGATGTAGAGAAGAAGAGGAGATGTAGAGAAGAGGAGATGTAGAGAAGAGGAGATGCAAAGAGGAAGAGGAGATGTAGAGAAGAAGAGGAGATGTAGAGAAGAGGAGATGTAGAGAAGAGGAGATGCAAAGAGGAAGAGGAGATGCAGAGAGGAAGAGGAGATGTAGAGAAGAGGAGATGTAGAGAAGAGGAGATGTAGAGAAGAGAAGATGCAGAGAAGAAGAGGAGATGTAGAGAAGAGAAGATGCAGAGAAGAAGAGGAGATGTAGAGAAGAGGAGATGTAGAGAAGAGGAGATGCAAAGAGGAAGAGGAGATGTAGAGAAGAAGAGGAGATGTAGAGAAGAGGAGATGTAGAGAGGAAGAGGAGATGCAAAGAGGAAGAGGAGATGCAGAGAGGAAGAGGAGATGTAGAGAAGAAGAGGAGATGTAGAGAAGAAGAGGAGATGTAGAGAAGAAGAGGAGATGTAGAGAAGAGAAGATGCAGAGAAGAAGAGGAGATGTAGAGAAGAGGAGATGTAGAGAAGAGGAGATGCAAAGAGGAAGAGGAGATGCAAAGAGGAAGAGGAGATGTAGAGAAGAAGAGGAGATGTAGAGAAGAGGAGATGTAGAGAGGAAGAGGAGATGCAAAGAGGAAGAGGAGATGCAGAGAGGAAGAGGAGATGTAGAGAAGAGGAGATGTAGAGAAGAGGAGATGCAAAGAGGAAGAGGAGATGCAGAGAGGAAGAGGAGATGTAGAGAAGAGGAGATGTAGAGAGGAAGAGGAGATGTAGAGAAGAAGAGGAGATGTAGAGAGGAAGAGGAGATGTAGAGAAGAGGAGATGCAAAGAGGAAGAGGAGATGCAGAGAGGAAGAGGAGATGCAGAGAGGAAGAGGAGATGTAGAGAAGAGGAGATGTAGAGAGGAAGAGGAGATGTAGAGAAGAGGAGATGTAGAGAAGAGGAGATGCAAAGAGGAAGAGGAGATGCAGAGAGGAAGAGGAGATGTAGAGAAGAGGAGATGTAGAGAGGAAGAGGAGATGTAGAGAAGAGGAGATGTAGAGAAGAGGAGATGCAAAGAGGAAGAGGAGATGCAGAGAGGAAGAGGAGATGCAGAGAGGAAGAGGAGATGCAAAGAGGAAGAGGAGATGTAGAGAAGAAGAGGAGATGTAGAGAGGAAGAGGAGATGTAGAGAAGAAGAGGAGATGTAGAGAGGAAGAGGAGATGTAGAGAAGAAGAGGAGATGTAGAGAGGAAGAGGAGATGTAGAGAAGAAGAGGAGATGTAGAGAAGAGGAGATGCAGAGAGGAAGAGGAGATGCAGAGAGGAAGAGGAGATGCAGAGAGGAAGAGGAGATGCAGAGAAGAAGAGGAGATGCAAAGAGGAAGAGGAGATGCAAAGAGGAAGAGGAGATGTAGAGAGGAAGAGGAGATGAAGAGAGGAAGAGGAGATGAAGAGAGGAAGAGGAGATGAGGAACAATAACTCTCTGTGTTTACAGTTCATTACTGCTCAATGCAGCGGAGGACGGACACACAGGAAGACAAACACAAAATAAAAGTCCTCATCATGAAATGTAGCAGCGTGAATCGCCATAACAACGCAAACACCTCCTGTTTTGATTGGTCGAGGAGTTATCACTGTCTCAGGATGTCGAATCACGACTCAGCAGTACATAACTCTGATGTGTGTGTGTGTGTCAGGAGACAGTTTATGAGTGTGTGGGAGTTTTTCCCAGCAGCCCCAGCAGAAAGAGTGTGTGACAGCGAGGAAATGACTCGCATCGATCAAACTAATGGTGCATCCCGGTAGTCATTTAACATCACGACTACAGCTCCCTCTAGTGGGGGGGGAGGTTATGACAGCCGGAGGGGGGGGCAATAAAACATCGGAATTTAACTTCCTGTTTAGAACCGAATCGACCAACGGCGTTAACGAAATACACTTTGTTGTTTTTCTTTCTAACGTTCACACCAAACGACATTACATACAAAGTCAATGCAAAGACGGCAACGGACGTTAATGGAAGTTATTGGATGCTAGTGGACGTTATTGGACGTTAATGGACGTCAATGGATGTCAATGGACGTTATTGGACGTTAGCGGATGTCAATGGACGTTATTGGACGTTAGTGAACGTTAATGGACATTATTGGGCGTTAATGGTCGTTATTTAACGTTAATGGACGTTTTTGGATGTCAATGGACGTTATTGGACGTTAGCGGATGTCAATGGACGTTATTGGACGTTAGTGAACGTTAATGGACATTATTGGGCGTTAATGGTCGTTATTTAACGTTAATGGACGTTTTTGGATGTTAGTGAACATTAATGGACGTTATTGGGTGTTATTGGATGTTATTGGACGTTAATGGATATTAATGGATGTTAATGGACGTTATTGGATGTTAGTAGACGTCAGTGGACGTAAACGGACGTTATTGGAAGTTATTGGATGCTTGAGGACGTTAGTGGACATCAATGGACGTTAGCGGATGTCAATGGACTTTAATGAACGTTTTGGGGCTTTAATGGGCGTTATTGGGCGTTAATGGACGTTATTGAACGTTAATGGACGTTTTTGAACGTTAGTGAACGTTAATGGACGTTATTGAACGTTAATGGACGTTATTGAACGTTAATGGACGTTTTTGAACGTTAATGGACGTTATTGGGCGTTAATGGCCGTTATTTAACGTTAATGGCCGTTTTTGGACGTTAGTGAACGTTAATGGGCGTTATTGAACGTTAATGGACGTTATTGAACGTTAATGGACGTTTTTGAACGTTAGTGAACGTTAATGGACGTTATTGAACGTTAATGGACGTTATTGAACGTTAATGGACGTTTTTGAACGTTAATGGACGTTATTGGGCGTTAATGGCCGTTATTTAACGTTAATGGCCGTTTTTGGACGTTAGTGAACGTTAATGGGCGTTATTGAACGTTAATGGACGTTATTGAACGTTAATGGACGTTTTTGAACGTTAATGGACGTTATTGGGCGTTAATGGCCGTTATTTAACGTTAATGTCCGTTTTTGGACGTTAGTGAACGTTAATGGACGTTATTGGGCGTTAATGGATGTTATTGGGCGTTAATGGCCGTTATTTAACGTTAATGGCCATTTATGGACGTTAGTGAACGTTAATGGACGTTATTGGGCGTTATTGAATGTTAATGGACGTTAATGGACTAAAGGACTTTAATGGACTAATTTCACTTCCATTTCATTCTGGTTCAGTTAATACTCGACCGTTTACTTTAAACTGTCACGTAAAACATCTTTGAGTATCTAGAAAAACGATTCGTTATTAAAAAGAACAGATTGAGATTTTTATGGATAGTAATCTGTAATAAAAATGAGTCAATTTCACTGAAAAAACGTTTGATATAAAAATATTCATATTCTCATCATTTGTGTCACTTTTCAAGATCAAACACGAGGACTCGATCTCTTCAGTCTTCAGAAATGAAGACGACGACTCAGTTTGAAGAGACGAGACAGAGGGGGGGGGGGGGGGGGTGGAGAGTGGGAGGACTCAAAGAGAGAGAGAGATGAAGGGGGGGAGAGTGGGAGGACTCAAAGAGAGAGAGATGAAGATCCGTCTCATGAGCCGATGACTCAGAAAACTACCCGTCACGACTGAAGCTCCTGAGTGCTACACTTGTTGTTTCTGTGTGTGTGTGTGTGTGTGTGTGTGTGTGTGTGTGTGTGTGTGATACAGGTTGTTTATTAAGGTCCTCACACACAATCAAACCTGCTGGTTCTGAATAACACACCTCATAGAGCGAGGACGCCCCCTCGTCTCACCTCCAACCACCACTTTAAACTCTGCTACCTGTGTGTGTGTGTGTGTGTGTGTGTGTGTGTGTGTGTGTGTGTGTGTGTGCGTGTGCGTGTGTCGTATCCACAGACAGATATTACAGTTTTCTTTCTGCATGTCTTCACTTTGGTGCAACATGACTTGAGGAGGAAACTACGAAGGCGTTCAGAGAACAGATTAAAACACGTTTTGTATGTTGTAAATCAATAACCTGATTCTGAAGATGTGACGCTAACGAACGTCTCGTCCAACATTTCATCTCTTTGCTCTTCTTCAGTAGAAAAGGTAACGTCGGCAGATGTTAACAGATGTTCTCCAATAACGTGTCAAATATGAATAAACTATTGTGAGTTAACACTCAAACCAGACGATGTGCTTAAAGCCACATTAATGTAAAGTGTTGAAAGCCGTCGTTGATCTTTTATCTCCATACTTTGGGTCAAATCATTCAGTATGCCGATGACACTGTGATATACGTCTTTGTGCCGTTAAATACTTGTAAAATGCTTTTAAAGTTGAATCTAAATGCCCGACTTCAAGGACTTCTTGGCTGGTCACGACAGAAGTTATTAACTCTCATGAATATGTGTGTGTGATGAAGCTGGGTTTGGTGTGTTCCTTTCTTTTCATGGCCGCTGTAGACTGAACAAAAGAACTGAACTCTTTCTCTCCTTTGTTCACTCAAACAGGACGACGAAGGAAAGCAAGAAGAAGAATGTGTGTTAAAGGATACGATCATAGAAGCGTCCTCTGAGGACTCAGAGCTGCAGTCTCTTCATCAGCTCCTCTGAACTCGCCGTTCTCTCCTCTTTCAATCGCCATGGCAACGCATAGCCAGAGGCCATTATTCTTAATGGCTACCTTGGGCCCCTCAATGTGTGTGTGTCATACAACAGTTGATGCAAAGTGGTACCTTTGTCTGCACACTCCAACAATTCCCCTTCAATAAATCCCATAAAGTCAAGTCTGATATGCTGATGTGTGTGTGTGTCTCTCTGTGTGTGTGTGTGTTTGTGTGTCTCTCTCTATCTGTGTGTGTCTCTCTCTGTGTGTGTGTGTGTGTGTGTGTGTCTGTCTCTCTCTGTGTGTGTGTCTCTCTGTGTGTGTGTACTGTAGATGTGTGTGTGTGTCTCTCTCTGTGTGGGTGTGTGTGTGTTACTGTGTGTACTGTAGATGTGTGTGTGTTACTGTGTGTTACTGTAGATGTGTGTGTGTGTGTTACTGTGTGTTACTGTAGATGTGTGTGTGTTACCGTGTGTTACTGTAGATGTGTGTGTGTGTTACTGTGTGTACTGTAGATGTGTGTGTGTTACTGTGTGTACTGTAGATGTGTGTGTGTGTTACTGTGTGTACTGTAGATGTGTGTGTGTGTGTTACTGTGTGTTACTGTAGATGTGTGTGTGTGTTACTGTGTGTTACTGTAGATGTGTGTGTGTGTTACTGTGTGTACTGTAGATGTGTGTGTGTGTGTTACTGTGTGTTACTGTAGATGTGTGTGTGTGTTACTGTGTGTTACTGTAGATGTGTGTGTGTGTTACTGTGTGTACTGTAGATGTGTGTGTGTGTTACTGTGTGTACTGTAGATGTGTGTTACTGTGTGTTACTGTAGATGTGTGTGTGTGTTACTGTGTGTTACTGTAGATGTGTGTGTGTGTTACTGTGTGTTACTGTGTGTACTGTAGATGTGTGTGTGTGTTACTGTGTGTTACTGTGTGTTACTGTGTGTACTGTAGATGTGTATGTGTGTGTGTGTTACTGTGTGTTACTGTGTGTACTGTAGATGTGTGTTACTGTGTGTTACTGTGTGTACTGTAGATGTGTGTTACTGTGTGTTACTGTAGATGTGTGTGTGTGTTACTGTGTGTTACTGTGTGTACTGTAGATGTGTGTTACTGTGTGTTACTGTAGATGTGTGTGTGTGTTACTGTGTGTTACTGTGTGTACTGTAGATGTGTGTGTGTGTTACTGTGTGTACTGTAGATGTGTGTTACTGTGTGTTACTGTAGATGTGTGTGTGTGTTACTGTGTGTACTGTAGATGTGTGTTACTGTGTGTACTGTAGATGTGTGTGTGTGTTACTGTGTGTACTGTAGATGTGTGTTACTGTGTGTTACTGTAGATGTGTGTGTGTGTTACTGTGTGTTACTGTGTGTACTGTAGATGTGTGTGTGTGTTACTGTGTGTTACTGTAGATGTGTGTGTGTGTTACTGTGTGTACTGTAGATGTGTGTGTGTGTGTTCTCTCAGTGGAACACTTATTGTTCTTCACGGTGCGTTCACTGATCTGCAGATACGTGGGATTATGGAGCATTAATAAAGACGTGGATGTTGCTGAATGTTCTGAAGCAGCCGTCTGTAAATCATGTTGTTGTTGTTGTTGTGTGATATTTAACACAAAGTGATCCTGTCAGCTCTTCCTGTCTCTCTATTATTCCACATCGTCAGTCACTGAAGACTAAAACATGAAACCTGCAGCATCACGTCTCTTCACAGTTTGAGCTTCACAATGAAACATTTTCAATTATTTTAATGTCTTTTGTTTTTGTAGCAAAGCTGAAAAAAATCAGAGAATGAAGAAAGAAACACACGATACTACTTCATGCTAGTACTGGTTAAAAAATATACACGTATATATATATATATATACACTTACTTATATATATATATATATATATATTTTTTTTTTTATATATATAAATATATATAAGACTCATGTTTAAGTGCGTTCAGAGTGCTTTTTAACACAGAGCCCTCTGCTGGACGCGTGAACAAAATGACTGTCAATCAATCAATCAATCAATCAATCAATCAATCAATCAATCAATCAAATGACCTTCATTAACATTTCTGTTGTTTTCATCAGTCAGCTGAACATTAAAATAAACTATTAATCTGAGCTTCGTTATTGAGTGATGAACAGCCGATGGAGGCGGGTTATTGATTCCACACACACACACACACTCGGTTGTTCTTGTATCTTTGTGAGGACGTTTGACGTCCATAATGTGGAACCAAAGTTCAGCAGAACGAGTTTCATCCAGACAGTTTGAGCCGAACGCCGTTCAGCACAACGAGCTGATTGGCTGAGAGTCATCGTGCTTTTAGTTTTATTCCCTATTATTCTGTTCATTTAAGGTTTTCACAGCGTGACGTTCATTATTCTGCTCGAGATGTTGTTCACTCAGGGATGAAAAGAGAAGGTTGTACTTTGGAAAATATGAAGGTATTTATAATTTAAATTCACTAATCTAGTTGAATAAAATATATTTTTCTTCTGTTCCTCTAAAGCAGAGGTCTTCAACAGGGGGAGACGTATACGGCGTCTCTACGTCACTTCCTGTTCACTGGTTGCAAAAAAACAAGATGGCGACGGCCAAAACGCCGAACTGAAGGCTTTAAAACATCAGTCCACAAACTAATGGGTGACCTCATGACGACTACGTCCACTTCTTATAAACAGTCTGTGATTATTTCCTATAAAACCTGAGAATCATCACTGAAACATACGTTTTGTTGACGTTTAGAGACGACTTCCTCCCTTTTCTTCATAAAGTAACAGTGAAGCTGTAAAGCTGCCGTCTGCTGGTCCAGAAGCTCAAACAGGTGGAGCTTCCTCTCGCTCACCTGGAGCTCAAAGAAACAAACCGATCCGACGGTTTATGGTTGAAAAAACTGCAGTTTTCTTTCTTCAGCTAAACATATTCGCTTTATATTCAATTCCACTGAGTGAAGATGGAAAAACAATAAGCTCTGATATGATCTGCTGCTCTCACAAACCTCTTCCCCTCAGACTGAATACAGGAGAGGTCTCTTCCTCCTGCTTTATTAAATCAGGACTTATTGGAAATATTTAAACATTTCAGCAGCAAAGAGCAGAAAACACTTGACTTCAGACGATGAAGACGAAGAACCAGAGAAACCAACTGATGATGATGATGGTAAAAAGAAAGACTTACTTCTTCCTGGTGTCGTATCTGCTGGTGGTTCCCAGACTCTGAGAGGAGACACAGAGGAAGAAAATCATCACTTTCTATGCAGCATCATGCAGCACTAAACACATATTACACCTGTTCCTCTGGTGAAGAACACATCAACGTGGCACCAAAAATACACTTCTGTTAACCACACAATCAGTGTTCAGAAGGAAGGAAACGGACACAATCAGATATCAGAGATGCAGGCAGGTGTTCGTCCATTCACACCGACGACATATAGATTTAAAACAAGCTGCTTTAACAAAACTCAACTGTATCGAACATCGACAATCAGTGACTCAAACCCGTGATTTGATCCGACTCAATAGTTCACTTCATGTTTATACGCTTCCTCATGTTGTCAGAAGGTTGCTGAGGAGATACAAGGTTATTTTATTGTCATTGTACAACAGTGTTGCAGAACTAAATGCAGATTCTAGTCTGTAGTTGTAATCTCCTTTCAGCTCTTTGCAGGCACCCCTCGTCACCAATATGACTGAAGCTCAGTAGATGAGTACCAGTGAGGTTCTGATGGTTTTAATCCACCGATGTAGAACTCTCCTGGACCCTGAACGCCTCATGTTTGTTTGTAATGTTTCTGTTGCTACTCTGTAAAACAAGAACTTCTAAAGGTTCCTTCAGAAATACAGACGTTCATGATGTTCTTCTTCTCCAGGATGGAGATGTGTGAGGACCACGTCAGGTTGTTTGTGAGGTTGATTCTCAGGAACTTGTCTTCACCTCCTTTTGTCTAAAGTCAACAATCAGCTCCTTGGTTTTACTGACGTTGAGCAGCAGGTTGTTCTCTGAGGTCCAGATTTCTTCTCTATATGAAGTCTTATTGTTGTTTGTAGTGTCATCTGATAGATTCACGACGTGGGTAATGATATAATGAAAGCATTTCTTGGCTTATTTCACACGATATATAAGAAGAAAGCATTTACATGGAAATGTCTTCACCATCTTTATAAAATCAACAATATGTAAAATAGTGTAAGAATGAAGTGGCGTGTTCCCCACGGAGAGACACTAAATATCAGGGAGGTTAAAGCTGCAGTGAATAAAACCTGCTGGTAAAGATGAAGAGTGTGTGGGAGGAGGAGGAAGATGAAGGAACCAGCGATGTGTCTGATGGCTGTCTTGAGTGAAGGATTCTGGGATTGAGTCGATGGAAGGACGGCAGGGTTCGGACAGCGTGGGGCGAAAATACTCTGTCGCCTTGACAACTGAAGACGGGGAGGAAGGGAAGATTGATGTCTGCTCATTGAGGTCTCAGAGGTCTCCCCCCTCATAACCATGTCCATTTTTCTGCTCACCAACATCTCTGCAGACTACTTTCTCCGCGTAGCCGGGCTTCTCTGTCCTCGGCGTCTTCGAGCTTCTCTGTCCTCGGCGTCTTCGGGCTTCTCTGTCCTCGGCGTCTTCGGGCTTCTCTGTCCTCGGCGTCTTCGGGCTTCTCTGTCCTCGGCGTCTTCGGGCTTCTCTGTCCTCGGCGTCTTCGGGCTTCTCTGTCCTCGGCGTCTTCGGGCTTCTCTGTCCTCGGCGTCTTCGGGCTTCTCTGTCCTCGGCGTCTTCGGGCTTCTCTTTCTTCGGCGAAGCAGCTTCATTACACAGCATGGAACAAACCCACTCAGAGAGCAGCAACTTATGTGTTCAATACCCACAGCTCCAGTGTTATAACATCATGAACACACAGCTCCAGTGTTATAACATCATGAACACACAGCTCCAGTGATATAACATCATGAACACACAGCTCCAGTGTTATAACATCATGAACACACAGCTCCAGTGTTATAACATCATGAACACACAGCTCCAGTGATATAACATCATGAACACACAGCTCCAGTGATATAACATCATGAACACACAGCTCCAGTGTTATAACATCATCAACACACAGCTCCAGTGTTATAACATCATGAACACACAGCTCCAGTGTTATAACATCATGAACACACAGCTCCAGTGTTATAACATCATGAACACACAGCTCCAGTGATATAACATCATGAACACACAGCTCCAGTGTTATAACATCATGAACACACAGCTCCAGTGATATAACATCATGAACACACAGCTCCAGTGATATAACATCATGAACACACAGCTCCAGTGTTATAACATCATCAACACACAGCTCCAGTGTTATAACATCATGAACACACAGCTCCAGTGTTATAACATCATGAACACACAGCTCCAGTGTTATAACATCATGAACACACAGCTCCAGTGTTATAACATCATGAACACACAGCTCCAGTGTTATAACATCATGAACACACAGCTCCAGTGATATAACATCATGAACACACAGCTCCAGTGATATAACATCATGAACACACAGCTCCAGTGATATAACATCATCAACACACAGCTCCAGTGATATAACATCATGAACACACAGCTCCAGTGTTATAACATCATGAACACACAGCTCCAGTGATATAACATCATGAACCCACAGCTCCAGTGTTATAACATCATGAACACACAGCTCCAGTGTTATAACATCATGAACACACAGCTCCAGTGATATAACATCATGAACCCACAGCTCCAGTGTTATAACATCATGAACCCACAGCTCCAGTGTTATAACATCATGAACAGACAGCTCCAGTGTTATAACATCATGAACACACAGCTCCAGTGATATAACATCATGAACCCACAGCTCCAGTGTTATAACATCATGAACACACAGCTCCAGTGTTATAACATCATGAACACACAGCTCCAGTGATATAACATCATGAACCCACAGCTCCAGTGTTATAACATCATGAACACACAGCTCCAGTGTTATAACATCATGAACACACAGCTCCAGTGATATAACATCATGAACCCACAGCTCCCAGTGATATAACATCATGAACACACAGCTCCAGTGTTATAACATCATGAACACACAGCTCCAGTGATATAACATCATGAACCCACAGCTCCAGTGATATAACATCATGAACCCACAGCTCCAGTGTTATAACATCATGAACACACAGCTCCAGTGTTATAACATCATGAACACACAGCTCCAGTGTTATAACATCATGAACACACAGCTCCAGTGTTATAACATCATGAACACACAGCTCCAGTGTTATAACATCATGAACACACAGCTCCAGTGTTATAACATCATGAACCCACAGCTCCAGTGATATAACATCATGAACCCACAGCTCCCATTCAGAGACAAACACAAGCTCTCTGCAGCAGCTTCAGACAAAGAGACTGAAGGTCGTCATCCATCACTAAACCGGAGGGACCTTCATCCTCTGTTTACTCTTCCTCTTCATCCTCACTACTACTGGTTATTATTTCTTCTTTATTATCTTCTTATTGTATCTTATTGTATCATATCGTCTCATCTCATGGCCTTCTCTTTTGATCATCATATCTTCTGAGTTAGTTCTTATTGGTTGACAGATGAACCAGATAACGTCTGTCATCATGACCGTGATCCGTCACAGCGAGAGCTTCCTCTCGTCTTCATTTAGTCACCCACTTATTCGTCCCCTCCGACCTCTCACTCCATCTGTCTCACAGTTTAAAATCAGTCCAAGCTCATTTAGATTTCCTGACTTGTAGTTTTTATATTCTGTGAACCGTCACAAAGTCACGTGATGCTTCCAACATGTTCAAACACGCCACATGACTCCTGACGTCCTGGTTCACCCGTCCTGTTGTTCTGATTGGAAGACTCAGATGATGATTGGTCGTCTTCTGCTACGTTGACACGCTCACAATCACACAACAGCACGGTTTCATCCAACGATAAAATCATCAAGATCACATCTTTTTAAATCTAAAGTGTCTGAAGACGGGAAATCTTTGCTCTCTTCAAAGACACCAGACTCCATTCACAAAAACACTCATTTACCTCTCAGAAGAACACAGGAGTTGTTTAACGGATTCAGTATTCATATGTTCTATTCTTGCAAAGACACGATTTTCAGATGAATAATCTTCAGCACATAATTCATATATTCATGTTGGACGTTTACCGACGCTTGAAGTGGAAACTGAACGCATCACACAGAGACAGGAAGCAGTCAAAATGTTTTATCTTGAGTTAATGTAATGTTGGTTTCATTCCTGTAATATAATATAGTTATATTTAAGGGTCAGTGTGATATTAGGAAGTTTTAGTTTAAGGATAAAAACACTGGTTTAACTTAATTAAAT
>JAVDOI010000103.1:240000-285000 GCA_032191485.1 Leptoclinus maculatus | reverse complement strand
TTCAGAGGTCACATGAAAGCTCTGAAGTCGTGTTTCCGTCACGTTTAACTGACAGTTAATAACAGCAAACCTTTCAAAGGGGGACGAGAGGTTTCTCTAAAGACCAGACCAGAGCCTCTGAAGACCAGGAGCCTAATCTGTTCTACAGGAAGCTCGTTATCATTCTCCAGAAGGGTGGAGCTACAGAACAGGAAGCTGAATAAACACTCTGATATCGTTCCACATCTCTGCATCTCTCCACCCGCAGAAGGTCTGACACAACAGGAAGCTGAGCTGTGAAGAACCTGTGAAGTGTCTGGTTCTTAAGAATGGACCCACTCAGCCCGTTAACAACACTAGGACTCTGATCAATACTCTTATTGGTTCTTTATGATTCTAAAAGACAATAATTCAGAAAACAATCCACATTTCTTCACTATTTTATGAAAACAAAGAGTTTTTCTTGAGCAGCAACACAAGAAGTTTTAACAAACAGTGAACATGTGACCTGAAGACATGAGACACATTAACTAACACCAGGGACTTCAACTGTGACGTCATCTCTGATGTTTGCTGAGTAACGGTCAGTTTTTCTACTTTGTGTTGCTGCTGAACTACAATGTGAGAGGTGTTTCTGGTATTTTGTCCACCCTGGCTGTGATTGAGAGGTGTTTCTGGTATTTTGTCCACTCTGGTTAGTGATTGAGAGGTGTTTCTGGTATTTTGTCCACTCTGGTTAGTGATTGAGAGGTGTTTCTGGTATTTTGTCCACCCTGGTTAGTGATTGAGAGGTGTTTCTGGTATTTTGTCCACCCTGGCTGTGATTGAGAGGTGTTTCTGGTATTTTGTCCACCCTGGTTAGTGATTGAGAGGTGTTTCTGGTATTTTGTCCACTCTGGTTAGTGATTGAGAGGTGTTTCTGGTATTTTGTCCACCCTGGTTAGTGATTGAGAGGTGTTTCTGGTATTTTGTCCACTCTGGTTAGTGATTGAGAGGTGTTTCTGGTATTTTGTCCACCCTGGCTGTGATTGAGAGGTGTTTCTGGTATTTTGTCCACTCTGGTTAGTGATTGAGAGGTGTTTCTGGTATTTTGTCCACTCTGGTTAGTGATTGAGAGGTGTTTCTGGTATTTTGTCCACCCTGGTTAGTGATTGAGAGGTGTTTCTGGTATTTTGTCCACCCTGGCTGTGATTGAGAGGTGTTTCTGGTATTTTGTCCACCCTGGTTAGTGATTGAGAGGTGTTTCTGGTATTTTGTCCACTCTGGTTAGTGATTGAGAGGTGTTTCTGGTATTTTGTCCACCCTGGTTAGTGATTGAGAGGTGTTTCTGGTATTTTGTCCACTCTGGTTAGTGATTGAGAGGTGTTTCTGGTATTTTGTCCACCCTGGCTGTGATTGAGAGGTGTTTCTGGTATTTTGTCCACCCTGGCTGTGATTGAGAGGTGTTTCTGGTATTTTGTCCACCCTGGCTGTGATTGAGAGGTGTTTCTGGTATTTTGTCCACCCTGGCTGTGATTGAGAGGTGTTTCTGGTATTTTGTCCACCCTGGCTGTGATTGAGAGGTGTTTCTGGTATTTTGTCCACTCTGGTTAGTGATTGAGAGGTGTTTCTGGTATTTTGTCCACCCTGGCTGTGATTGAGAGGTGTTTCTGGTATTTTGTCCACCCTGGCTGTGATTGAGAGGTGTTTCTGGTATTTTGTCCACCCTGGCTGTGATTGAAAGGTGTTTCTGGTATTTTGTCCACCCTGGCTGTGATTGAAAGGTGTTTCTGGTATTTTGTCCACCCTGGCTGTGATTGAGAGGTGTTTCTGGTATTTTGTCCACCCTACTTCTTAAAACCAGGTGGTGTGTGGTGCTGGTTTGTGATTGGTCCAGTGAGTCCGTTCTTACCTGCAGAGTTCCAGTGGAGTCCTCCAGGACTGGCAGCGAGCCGCCGACGCTTCCTGACGCTGACCCCGGTGGGGGGGGAGAAGGGGGAGGAGTCTCCTGCTGCAGCGGGGGTGGAGGAGAGGAGGGGGAGGAGCAGCATCTCCTCCCCCGGAGAAGGGGGGAGGAAGGGGGAGTCGCTCTCCAATGACCTGCAGAGATCAAAGAGCAGAGGACACTTTTAATGCTTCGGTGTCTTCACATGTAACACGTGGGGGGGGGGGGGGGGTCCACAACATTACAGATTCCATTTGTCACTCAGAAGGAATCTTCTCAACACTGATACGTTATCACCATGAGACCAATAAACTGTTTATTGGTTCATAGTAAACTAGCCCATCACCCTCCACCTCCACCCAGTCTTCATCAGATCCATCATCTTCATCAACTCATCCACCACCAGTGTCTGGACTCTACAGGGGGGTTAGAGTCCAACACTTTATCATCACATCTCATGTTAGTAATAACGATCATCTCTTCTTCTTCTGTAGATGATCAACTGATGGAGGGTCATGTTAACAACCAGGTCACTCCTGGAGAGACTGAGGACCTAGAACATCGACCTCCGAGTCTTTGAAGTGCTCAAGAAGAACATCTACAGCTCCATGACATCATCAGCTGATGAAGACCATGTGATACGATCAAGAGCTGCTGGACCAACACTAAACAGAGCGCGTCAGCTGATTAGTTCAGTAGTGAACCCGACACCGAGGAAGTAGACACGCGTACATCCGGTGGTCCTGATACCTGTCCTCTGAGACCACGTAGCTCCTCCAGGACCCTCTGACCCTCTTCTTCCTCCTCAAGACCTGGTCCATAAGCTGAGTCCAACTCCACCTCTGAGACCGGCGTTACGAAACAACACGCACTTCACGATTTTACTGGTTTAGTTTTAAGTGTATGAAAAATAAAAAAGGTTTTGAGGATTCGAACAGAAACATAATCACACAGGACTGAAGAGGAGATCCAGTGCTGCAGGACCAGGTCTGTTCAGGTGTTCAGAGACCAACAGGGGTGTTACCTTACCTCCCTGTGTGTGTGTGTGTGTGTGTGTGTGTGTGTGTTGTGCTTCAGATATCTCGGTTTATCAGTCAGGAGCTCTTTGTGTCAAATGAAAGGAAACCCTCAACTAACCCAGAGAGGAGGGAGACTAGTGTTGCATTTACTTGCCACCTGACGTGGTCCTCTCACATCTCCGTCCTGGAGAAGAAAACGATCAGAAGCTCACTGGTACTCATCTACTGAGCTTCAGAGGACAAAGAGCTGAACAGAGATTAGAAGACAGGAAACCCTGCTGAGGTCTAGAAAGAGGTTCAGAGTATCATTCCTTGTTGAGACTCCTAATAGTTTCCTCCTAAAGAGCGCTCACACTCATGATAACCACACTTCCTGGTTCTAGCAGGACGCCCCCCCCCCCCCCCCCCCGGGCTCCCTGCAGGCTCTTATCTCTCTCTACATAACTGCCATCACCATGGAGAAGGACAAATCCTTCATGAGCTACAACAACTGAGGAGGAGGAGAGGATGTCTCTACTTAAACACCGTCTAAAGGAGACATCAGAACCTTCAAACCAGCAACAACATCTACAGTGAGCAGCTGTTTCAGGAATGTTCACGAGGAGGAACCAGTGACATGAACGTTGTCCTCTGAACTAAATGAATGAGCTGATGAACTAGTTACTGGTGGATTCTCACAGCAGAGTTAAGAGTTCATAGAACTGAATATATAACCTGAGAACGTTGTGTAAAACACAGAGTCTATCGAGTCTATCGAGTCTATCGAGTCTATCGAGTCTATCGAGTAAAGTCAATTTCATCAATTTAACAAAATTGCTAAACGTGAATTCATTATTCAGATTTATTTAACACTGTTATTGTAAACTGAATAAACGTCTCCAGGTAGAAAGACGAAACTTTCTTTTGTCTCCTTGTTTCTGGACGAGCGTGACATTTAGTACATGTACATGAATCAAACATAAATAAACTTTAGTGTTAGTTCAGTGGCTGCTTGTCTGCAGACAGTGTCCATCATTACGATGACGTCTCTCTCTGAATCACCTTTGAACCGACCTGAGCGGCGTCTCCGTCTCTCCTGGATCGCTGCAGGAGGAGCGACGGCAGTTGCAGGCCGGGGACGAGGAAGAGGAGGAGGAGTTGGATGCATGTGATGAAGAGGAGGAGGAGGCGCGGGTGGAGTCCAGGGCTCTGGGCAGCAGCAGCGAGGACGGCATGCACAGCCATGTCTCCAGGTTGGAGAACTTGGAGAAGCTCAGCATCTCCAGAACACTGAGACACAAAAACAACTTGATTTAATAAGAGTCCTTTAAACAACGACAGACAGATGCAGTGGAAAGAAAGAGACAAAAAGAGACAAAAGGCTCCTTTTTAAAAGACGTGCACTCATCGGGAGGCTGCTTCAGGGCGGAGCAGCAATAACATGTTAAAGTTCCATCACAAGTCCTGAGGCTCCTCTCAGAGGTCAGAGGTCGTAACAACTCCTCCACAGAGATGGACCAGCTCATTGTGCACCTCCACTCGGCTTTACAGAGCTCCACAGTGAGTTTCAGCTCGTAGTTAATCTGTCCGGCAGACGCAGTTAGAGACCAGCTGGTGAACATAGCGGAGCATTTAGCAGCTAAAGAGACAGATGTTCCCCTCAGACATTGGAGGTGGAGACCAAAAACACAAAAACACTGTGTAGGATCCAGTCGCTCTTCATAAGAAGCTGATAGAATAAAATACATCATCAAGGTCTTCAAAGTACAAGACTTTTCTCATTATCAACTCAAGAATTCAGTTTTTGAAGAATAAACTGGGACGTTTGACGTCAAGTGTGGAAAAGTTTGATGTGAGAAAACAACATAGAAACAGATCACGAACAAAGTAGAAGAAGTAAAACATAATCAATTTGAATATTAGAAACATAGCGTTGACCACTAAGAGCCAGTTACCTCTCCTCTCCCCCTCCTGGGAGCTCATCTCTCTCGTCTTCGGCTTGGAAGACGCAGGAAGTCCTGGAGTCCCGTGATGACAGCAAAACACAGGAGTTATCAGAGTCCACGGACATCTTCAGCCATATCTGTAGAGGATCAGAGAGGGGAACGGGTCAGCTAACGGGTCAGCTAACGGGCCAGCTAACGGGCCAGCTAACGGGTCAGCTAACGGGCCAGCTAACGGGTCAGCTAACGGGCCAGCTAACGGGTCAGCTAACGGGTCAGCTAACGGGCCAGCTAACGAGCCAGCTAACGGGTCAGCTAACGGGTCAGCTAACGGGCCAGCTAACGGGCCAGCTAACGGGCCAGGTAACGGGTCAGGTAACGGGCCAGCTAACTAGCCAGCTAACGGGTCAGCTAACAGGCTAAACACAAACATACAGGTGGAACACAAATGTTCTGGACTTTACAGGTACAGGTGGACACACAAAACACGAGGAAGGCGGCCATATATGTTGTTTTGCTGAATTAATTATTAGCATAGCAAGTCTCACTGATAGTTAGCCAGCAGCTAACTTGTGTTAACAACATATAAGTTAATTGATAACTAGCTGGAAACATTTGCTTGTTAGTTAGTAAGTTAACAGAGCTGATTAGCTGGAATTTTCACCTTGTTAATCAGTTGGTAGTTAGCATGTAACATCAGTTTTTTATTTGATTTGCTAGACGTAACATTAACTTGTTAGTTAATTAGTTGCTAAATAGCTCTTCTTGGAAGTACCATTAGCTTATTAATTAGTTCCTAGTTAGCTGGTAGGATTAGCTGATAAACTTGCAGGTAACATTAGCTTGTGTGCTAGTTTGAAGCTACCTATCAGGATTACCTTGTTTGTTAGTTGGCTAGTTAGCTTGTTAGTTGGTGAGCATGTAAAATTGCTAGTTAGTAGTTGGTTTACTAACTAATAACATTGTGTGGTTCGCTAGCTGGTAACATTAACTTGTTAGTTGGTTATCTCAATCCAGGTAATAGACGTAATAGCGTTGCGTTAAAGTAATGTTACTTTAAAGTAACGCTAGTTAACATTAAAGTACCGATAGTTAACGTTAAAGTACCGATAGTTAACGTTAAAGTATCGCTAGTTAACGTTAAAGTACCGATAGTTAACGTTAAAGTATCGATAGTTAACATTAAAGTACCGATAGTTAACGTTAAAGTATCGATAGTTAACATTAAAGTACCGATAGTTAACGTTAAAGTACCGATAGTTAACGTTAAAGTACCGATAGTTAACGTTAAAGTACCGATAGTTAACGTTAAAGTATCGATAGTTAACATTAAAGTTCCGATA
This sequence comes from Leptoclinus maculatus, assembly GCA_032191485.1. Taxonomy (NCBI): domain Eukaryota; kingdom Metazoa; phylum Chordata; class Actinopteri; order Perciformes; family Stichaeidae; genus Leptoclinus; species Leptoclinus maculatus. Next base: position 278,813 of record JAVDOI010000103.1, on the reverse strand, counting down.
GTTAACATTAAAGTTCCGATAGTTAACATTAAAGTACCGATAGTTAACGTTAAAGTATCGATAGTTAACATTAAAGTACCGATAGTTAACATTAAAGTACCGATAGTTAACGTTAAAGTATCGCTAGTTAACGTTAAAGTACGTTACTTTAACGTTACTCCTGCTGCAGTAAACTGTGCGTGAGGCGTTCAGGAACGATAATAACTGACATATGACTCGTTTGTTAGTAATTTGAAGGCGGTAATGATCCCATAATGTAACAATGTTAGAGCACACAGAGAAGAGGTGTGATTAAATGTGACCACACGTGGCTCATGTTGTCATTAGAAGAGGAAACACCCGGTGACAGCGACACACCAGTAGAACCAGTTAACAACCCAGTTCAACTCCCAGCTAAAGTCCATGTCAGTAAACGGACTATTTATAACTACTTTGTCCTTTAAAACGTCGGTTTTCAGTCAGAAATGTGTCTCTGCAGAGTGAAACCACAGAAGAAGAAGTTTACCGTCTTTGAGTCGTTCTTCTTCTGCAGAAATAATGTCGTCGCTTCTTCCTCTTCTTCTTCTTCTTCTTCTTCTGCTGCTTGTTTTCCCAGAGCAGAAACATCTGCTCACACTGGTAACGTGTCTTTGTGCTGCTGCACGTCAAACATCCCAAAATACACAGAGAGTCAGTCTCACGTTTCACTGGTTCACTCACCGCACTGACGCCCAGTCCGGGCCGAGCCTCAATACTGTGTGAGGAGCCAATTAACGGGACGAGTCAGTGGGGAGGGTCCCAAAGGAAAGGAAAGGAAAGGAAAGGAAACGTATTATTATTATTACATATATATCATTTATAAAGAATATTTTTTGTGTTTCGTTGCACAAACTTTGGTGTTTTTCATATTTCTGTATTAGTGAGTGTTTTAATGAAGATAGTATAGTATAGTACAGTATATTACTATTACAGTATAATAATAATAATACTGTCGTTTTCCACCAGCAGGTGTCACTGTGTCCTCACTAGTTTAGGTCTCCTTTAAACAGGAAGGAACTCCAGACAGAAGAATAAATCAAACTTTATTGGACACAAATACATGTGAAGTTCAACGAGACATAATAAGTAAAAACCAGACTAAAGGTTTTTGAAAATAAACAAGGTGACGTCCATCTTTGTGTCCTGGTAACAGTGTTCTTCTGTTTGAAGAGAGAGACAACTTCTATATGAATATACTCATATATATATAATAACTTCAGTTCAATATTAGTTTATTTACTCTGATATCTGTCTGTAAACTTCGGGAATATTCAGTCATGGACGAGTCGGCGCTGAAGCGGTTCTTTGATGGATTCACTGATGATGTGAGTACAAACCTGAAGCGTTACATCTTTAAAAACTCACGAATATGAACACTGTAAAACATTTCACTGTACACTTACAGTAAATTACTGGCAGTAAGATATTTATAATATATATATATATACATATCAAAAGATTACAGAAACTTACTGCAATCAAAACATACAGTTATTTGCTTTAATAATTCAAACATGACAATATTTTCACCAGCAAGATTAAGTACAATTCACAGTCTCTGTACTGTGTCCTAGAATTACAGTAACTTATTGTAAAAACTAAATATACAGTTATTCGTCAGCTGTAAGCAGTAAATTACTGTGAAAGGAGATCCAGGATAATGGGAGCATTCCCAGAATGCATTGCACTCACAGCAGTATTAAAGTAGTAAATGTAGTGTCACAGTTTAGTTTCATGTTTTACAAATGATCAGTAACATCCTAAAAGTTTTTATTAAACTAACAGGAGGAAGTTTGTGGGGGACTATTTTCTGTGGCGGATTGATCCTCATAGTGTCAGTATAGGATCATGTTTCTGTTGTTGTGGGTTCTTTGTGGGATTTGTTGACCATAAATAAAACGTAGAACACCATCAGACTCAGATGTGTAGTGAAATATGAACACCATCAGACCCAGATGTGTAGTGAAATATGAACACCATCAGACCCAGATGTGTAGTGAAATATGAACACCATCAGACCCAGATGTGTAGTGAAATATGAACACCATCAGACCCAGATGTGTAGTGAAATATAAACACCATCAGACCCAGATGTTTAGTGAAATATGAACACCATCAGACCCAGATGTGTAGTGAAATATGAACACCATCAGACCCAGATGTGTAGTGAAATATGAACACCATCAGACCCAGATGTGTAGTGAAATATAAACACCATCAGACCCAGATGTGTAGTGAAATATAAACACCATCAGACCCAGATGTGTAGTGAAATATAAACACCATCAGACCCAGATGTGTAGTGAAATATGAACACCATCAGACACAGATGTGTAGTGAAATATAAACACCATCAGACTCAGATGTGTAGTGAAATATGAACACCATCAGACCCAGATGTTTAGTGAAATATGAACACCATCAGACCCAGATGTGTAGTGAAATATGAACACCATCAGACCCAGATGTGTAGTGAAATATGAACACCATCAGACCCAGATGTTTAGTGAAATATGAACACCATCAGACCCAGATGTTTAGTGAAATATGAACACCATCAGACCCAGATGTGTAGTGAAATATAAACACCATCAGACCCAGATGTGTAGTGAAATATAAACACCATCAGACCCAGATGTGTAGTGAAATATAAACACCATCAGACCCAGATGTGTAGTGAAATATAAACACCATCAGACCCAGATGTGTAGTGAAATATGAACACCATCAGACACAGATGTGTAGTGAAATATAAACACCATCAGACTCAGATGTGTAGTGAAATATGAACACCATCAGACCCAGATGTTTAGTGAAATATGAACACCATCAGACCCAGATGTTTAGTGAAATATGAACACCATCAGACCCAGATGTTTAGTGAAATATGAACACCATCAGACCCAGATGTTTAGTGAAATATGAACACCATCAGACCCAGATGTGTAGTGAAATATGAACACCATCAGACCCAGATGTGTAGTGAAATATAAACACCATCAGACTCAGATGTTTAGTGAAATATGAACACCATCAGACCCAGATGTGTAGTGAAATATGAACACCATCAGACCCAGATGTTTAGTGAAATATGAACACCATCAGACCCAGATGTTTAGTGAAATATGAACACCATCAGACCCAGATGTGTAGTGAAATATGAACACCATCAGACCCAGATGTTTAGTGAAATATGAACACCATCAGACCCAGATGTGTAGTGAAATATGAACACCATCAGACCCAGATGTGTAGTGAAATATAAACACCATCAGACTCAGATGTGTAGTGAAATATGAACACCATCAGACCCAGATGTTTAGTGAAATATGAACACCATCAGACCCAGATGTGTAGTGAAATATAAACACCATCAGACCCAGATGTGTAGTGAAATATGAACACCATCAGACCCAGATGTGTAGTGAAATATGAACACCATCAGACCCAGATGTGTAGTGAAATATGAACACCATCAGACCCAGATGTTTAGTGAAATATGAACACCATCAGACCCAGATGTGTAGTGAAATATAAACACCATCAGACCCAGATGTGTAGTGAAATATGAACACCATCAGAGTCTCAAAGTCTCAAAGTGATAGAGAAGCTGGGTTTTTACACTTTAAAAAAATACTTGAATATATTTGTTATTATAGTGAAAGTTGAATTATTTATTTTTTTACATTTTAAGGGCTTAAAATGTACCAAAAGCCTGCAGATGATCCATTAAAAAAGGCAGGTTTACTATATATAACAAGTAATATGGGCGACTGTGGCTAAGTGGAGAGCAGGGCCGTCCTTCAATCAGAGGATCGGTGGTTCGATCCCTGGCTCAGCTAGTTGCATGTTGATGTGTCCTTGAGCAAGACACTTTACCCCAACATGTCTCCTGCAGCTGTGCTACGGTGTATGAATGTGATAGAATCTGAATTGTAAGTCGCTTTGGATAAAAGCTAAATGTGTCCATTTAAATTATTAATATGAAGGTCACATGGTCAGCTCCTCTTTCACCTGCAGGGTCACATGACCAGCCTGCAAACTACAACAAACTACAACAAACTACAACAAACTACAACACTGCAGACAATTAGTTATTAAAAGAAAAACAGCCCAAATGCTCCTCCAGCGAGCTTCTTAAGCTAAGATAGAAGAAACTTCATCAACCTGCAGAGAAACAAAGTTAACAGACTGAAACATGTTGAGACTTTAATAAGTAATATTTCATATTTAATCATAGCTCAGCAGTCAGAAGGAGAGTTCAGGTACAACTGTAGTTGTAGTTCTTTCCTGCACCACTAGATGTCAGCATGGCTGCAGGTTGAACTCAGTTCAGTCTGAAATAATAACTCATGACATTCATGTGATTCTAAGAATCTTTGTTTTTAAAAGGCAAAGAGTGAATTCTTTAAATGTCTGCAGGGATCTGAGTTCACCTTCCAGTGAATAAATGATCATGAACCCAATTAAACCTGATTGAACTGAATTAAAGCTGTGATCATGTAACAGGTTTATACTGTATTCTGCTCTTTCTTGGGTCCAAACAAACAGAATAAAACCTGTCAAGTAAAAACAGCACATTAACATTATTACAACAGGAAACCAGGGATGGACCTAATTCTTTCAAAATAAAAGTACTTCTTTCTCTCTAAAATATCTTCGTTATAAGTTTTATTCTGCGGTGAGTTTGAATGTAACTGGAGCAGCTGCAGTGAACTCTCACCAAACACCTGTGACCTGTGACCTGTGACCTGTGACCTGCTCCTCTTTCTGTATTCCACTTCTTCTTCACATCCTGTCTCTTCTCTGTTTCTCTCTAATAACATCCTGAGTTTCCTCTGATCCTAATAATACCACATGTTAACCATGCTGACAGTAACACATCCTGTATTCATCTCTGTTGTTCCTTCATCACTCTGTACTTTATTCTCACATATCAATCCTCACCAGAGCAGCACATGTGGAGGAACAGAGTCCCTGACAAAGTCACTTCTTCGTCCTGTTTGTTGGTTGGAAGCTTCACTGAGCAGCTGTTTGGTAACAACACAGACGAGTCTGAGAGGAAAGAGCAGAAACAGAAAAGGAGGAACACTTTGGTTTCATAAAGAAGCTGCTGTGAGACATTTTATTTTGAAAGTCTTTTCTTAGTTTCTGGGTCGCATGAAGCTACAAAAAAAAAATGCAAAGTCAACTTTTCCGCTTTTGGTCTGAGCCCAAAGAATCCGATTACAGATGAATCCACAGGAAGGAAGCTGCAGCCTGAAACCATCTGTTTGTGAAGAGGAAGTCAGAGGAGGACGTCTCCAGAGAGATCTCCACTCACCTCATCTACAACACAGAGAAGGGATTTAGATCTGGTCCAGGTCTAAAGAAGTCCTTCTCCATGTTTTCATTAGAACATTCAGAAGACATCAACACACGTCCTTCAGGCTGATGTTTAAAACATTAAAAGACTGATCTGAGTCTCTCACCAGGTCTCAGGGTTTTGGGGCTCCTGCTCCTCTCTCAGGCCCTGGTGAACCCCTCGATCTGGATCAAAGCCCCCCCCCCCCCCCCCCCCCCCTCGCTGACCCCCGAGAGGTTCATCGGCAATAGCCAAAAAGCTCAGGGTCAGAAAACGAGTCCAGATGTTCCCAGCTGGACTCTGGAGTGGAGATTTAAATCTGAAGGCGTTTTTTCAGCTTCAGCACCTGCGTCTGTTTGTGGAGGACTTTAGACCTGCAGGGACCCAGAATCCAGACCCCGTCCTCTCTGGAGACTGTAACTTCCCGTTGTGCTGGTCTGGCTGCAGCTGCACCGAGAGCTGTCAGAGCGGTGAGACCGGGACCGGGACCGGGACCAGGGCCAGGACCAGGACCAGGACCAGGACCAGGACCAGGACCAGGGCCAGGACCAGGACCAGGACCAGGACCAGGGCCAGGGCCAGGGCCAGGACCAGGACCAGGGCCAGGACCACCTGCAGCTGACTGATCACATGAGAAATAAGTGAAGATTGTGACCTTTTTAAATATTTGAAACGATTCAAACTGTCAGATTGTTTTATTTCAGAAGTAATTTAATAATTAAAAGTCATAAAACATAAAACAGTTATTCGTTCATTTTGTCTGTTTTTCACTCTGTTGTTTTTTCTTGTTTTCGTCGTTAAAAAAGTATTTCAACAGAAATATTTCATCATATTTGAGTTGATTGAATGAATTCTGCTTTAAAGAGCCAATAAGAATAAGAACAGATTCTAGAAACAGACTTCTGTCTCAGAAACTCATCGGACCACCGAGGACCAAGAGACCGCAGCTGTTTGGAGGCTTCAGAGAATAATAAGATGTTTACAGATGTTTACAGATGTTTCAGGGTTCACTGTGAGGGCGGAGGCCTCCTGTGGGGGGGGGGGGGGGGGGGATTCAGAAGAAGACAGAAACACTAAGTGTTTAATGTGAACATGTCGAACATCTGCTGTTTACTTTGTTTGTCATATCTTTCTTGTGTCACAGATCGACTACAGCTGGTTTTTTTACAGATTAATTTCTTGGGTCGTGAGGAAGAAGAAGAACAAGTGTTTATAAATTAATATAAGACATAAAATGCATCCTATAAACAAGGTTGACCCCAAATATAGAAATACACATCTGCTTCGTAATCCTAACCCTCATGATACGTCCTTTAGATATAAAGGTATATAAGAAAGGGAAAAAGAAGCTGTATTTAAGGTGTATTCAAGGTGTTTTTAAAGGTGTTTTTAAGGTGTATTTAAGGTGTTTTTAAATGTGTTTTTAAGGTGTATTTAAGGAGTTTTTAAAGGTGTATTTAAGGTGTATTTAAGGTGTTTTTAAATGTGTTTTTAAGGTGTATTTAAGGTGTATTTAAGGAGTTTTTAAAGGTGTATTTAAGGTGTATTTAAGGTGTTTTTAAATGTGTTTTTAAGGTGTATTTAAGGAGTTTTTAAAGGTGTATTTAAGGTGTATTTAAGGAGTTTTTAAAGGTGTATTTAAGGTGTTGTTAAATGTGTTTTTAAGGTGTATTTAAGGAGTTTTTAAAGGTGTATTTAAGGTGTTGTTAAATGTGTTTTTAAGGTGTTTTAACGTGTTTTAATGTGTTTATAACGTGTTTTTAATGTGTTTTAAAGGAGTTTGCATCGATTAAGGAGGTTTAGGAAACACGTGAAGTTACTTTATGGGACGAGTGTGTTTTCAGCACCAGCTGGGAGGAAAGAGTTAAAACTTTTCTTGTTGGACCAGGAGGAGGTACAGAGGGGGGGGGGGGGGGGAAGGGGGGGAGTCCCCCAGTTTTTTCTATTGATCGCTATATTCCCTCTTTTATTCCTGCAGTCAGGACGATGCAGAGAGACGACCTGTGGAGCTCAGAGGATGAAGAGCTGCAACAGTAAGGGTTTCTATTTCTAATGTTAATGTGTGTGTGTGTGTGTGTGTGTGTGTGTGTGTGTGCTCTGCAGTCTTTCCTCTCTGTGGTCTCATCATCAGACGGCTGATCTCAGAGCAGCGGACCACAGAGAGCTGAACCTCCAAATGTTCTTGAAGCTCTTTTTAGAGCATAAATCTGACAATTAACAGATTTAAGGAGGTTTATATGAATAAGTTCACATTCTGTGTAACAATGACGGTATTTTATAATTATAGACTGATTGACTTTGGTTCACAACTTAAATTACAGTTTTTTCCATTTATGCTCAGAATGTTATTTTAAACACAAATTAAGAGACAAGATTTTGTGCACAAACTGGATTTGTACAATAATGAAGACCAACAAATAAAAGTCACGCTGAGTTTCTGAAATAACGTTCTGTGGCTGATTATTAGTCCGCTGCATGCATGCAATGTTTAATGAAAATGTTCATTAAAAGAGATTCCTCAAAGATCAGAACAGTCACCATGTGTTTGATCCTTTCTTCTCAAACACGACTCATCGTTTTACAAGAAACAAATCTGTGTGTTTGAGTCATGAAAGGAAGAAGTAAAATCAGACTCAAATGATCTCTGACTACGACGTTTACAGTCTTATAATAAAATGTTAAATCAACGTCAGAGGACGGGACACTGAATTAATCTGAATTCATTTTCTGAAACCTTTCAGTTTTTCTGCAGACGGAGGACGAGCAACGTTCAAAGATGTTTAGTTTGAAGGAATACAGTTCGACACTATTTAAGGTGGACTGAGATGATCCAGATTAAACATGCTGCTCGTATTAAAGACATATTAGCAGCCTTGGACACAATAATAGAAATAGAGCATTAATGATTAGTTTGTTGTCAAACATTAATTTGAATATTACCCAGCTGTCTTTGGGTTCACCATGGTAACAGAGATGGCTCCTCATGGTAACCAATGCTGCACAGTTAACCTGCAGAGACCGGGTCAGATGTTACAATACAGAGCAATGAAGAGCCAAAGATATATTTAGATATGTCAATAATCACTTTGATGTCTATGATAATTAAATCAGAAATGTTTATCTACACATGAGTCCAGTTTATAGTTCAAGACTCAATCAAATCAATAAAAGCTGCACACTATCAGATAGTTAATTAGATTCATTTACATTAATCAGATAGAAATGTGTTTTTAGACGTATCACTCGTTGAATGTTTGTTTATCTTGAGATCAAAAATGTCAGCATGAATAAACAGAAACATTTACTTTATTAACCAACACGCTGAAGATGTCAAACGTATTGAAAAGACCTTTTTATAGCAGCTGCCTTACTTTAACTTTAATATAATACATTGATTTAAATATATTTCATGTCATGTTTTGCTGCTGCAGTGAATTCTGCAGGTTGTTAGGTCTCGGAGGACTTTTAATGAGGCCGTTATTTCGAATGGATCCTGGTTCAGGATCTTCTGTTCATGAAGCCTCGACACTTCATCTGTGTCTCATTAAAGCTAACGACAGCAGGACGTCACGGAGGCTCAGCGGACGCATTGTGGGCGAGAACTTGGTGTTTCTGTAAAAAGGTTCATGTCACCAAACGTTGAAGGTTTTCTCCTCTGAACCGTCTTAAGTTTAGTTTAATAATTCTTTTGTGAAATCGACTCCATGTCACGTCGAGAGGTCGAAGTCAAAAGGCAACGGGACAATTCATGATTGTTGTTGATGCAAAAAAAACATAATTAATCTTATTTTTCGGCCTACTGATGTAAAACAGTTGAGAAAGATGAATTCCAGAGTTAAAATATGTAAATGATACAGCTACGGTTTGACAAACAGCAGATTGACTATAAATAAACTTGACTTTCACACTGAAGACGTTTTATACCAACCAAAAATAAGAATGTCCTTTACAGGCCACCGTAGTTGTGTCTAAACAACAGAAACTTTCATTCTCTGTTCTCAGCTAGCTGCTCTGTGATTGGCTAATCGCTGACATCCGTACCGAGATGGCCCACCTCTTTCTCGCTAGTAAGATCACCATGCCGGATGACCTCCACAGCAAAGGCGGCGCCAGGATACCCAGGAGCGCCGCGAGGACGCCGACCTCCGTCTCCACCGAGAAGCCGAGCCGGGACAAGACCAGTAAGGACCGTGGTGGCGGCGGCGTGACAACGCACGTCCCGCACGTCAACGAGGTCCAGCTGACGGCGGCCACCGGCGGCGCCGAGATGTCCTGCTACCGCTGCACCGTGCCGTTCGGCGTGGTCGTCCTCATCGCCGGCATCGTGGTCACGGCGGTGGCGTACACCTTTAACTCCCACGGGTCCACCATCTCGGTGCTGGGCCTGGTGCTGCTGTCTGCCGGACTGGGCCTGCTGGGGTCCAGCGCCGTATGCTGGAGGGTCCGACTGAGGAGGAAGAAGGATAAATGGAGGGAGAGCCAGACCGCCCTCATGGCCAGCCAGGGGTACTGCGTGGCCTGATCGCCAGCAGGGGAGTTCAAGTTCAAGTATGGTGGTTATGATGAACCTGAACGCACCACGCTGACTAAAAGGTTCATGAACTCATGAACTTGTACTTGCTGCAGGCGGTGAGGACTCTGCAGACGCCTCAGAGGACGAGAGACTGTGGTGGTTTCGAATAAAGGACGACAGAAAATAATTGATTATGGAGGCTTTGAACTCCAGACTGGACGATGGATGATAAACGATGGACGATGAGGTTAATAATCGATTCTTCAAACTGATTCATCAAAAAAAAACATAATAAAAATGTTTAGTTGAATCCCTCCAAAGCTCATCGATGATGGACAGAATCTCTGCAAATAAGCTATTAAAAGACAAAGGTACTCTGATGTTTCTTCATCTCTGATGAACTCCGTCTGTGAGCTCAGCGGTCTGAAACGTTCCTCTGAGAGAAAACATTCTGCATCGTCTGCAAACATTCGATCTTTTAAGGGGAATACCTTTAATGGCGAACTCATTGCAGAATACATAGAATTAACGTTCTGAATACTGAGCTCACAAACAGGGTTCGCCTCTGATATGCATGTTATATGTTTTAACTATTGTGCACTATGATCCAAATGTATTCCACCGTGTTAAAGTTTAACTGATGGTTAATCTTATTTATTCCGTGTCAGTAGATGTATTTGTTCTATTAAACTCAAGATTTAAATGACTTCTTTCTAATTGACTCACTGAGGATTTTGTTTTGAGAGCAGGTCGAGGACGACTGTAAAGTTAGAGCTGTTATATTTAGTTGTGTTTATGTTGCCTAGCATCCCGCAGACACACCACCAGATAATAAACTGGGGGGGGGGGTGGATTGCGTCATTCGGAGCAGGAGCCGTTGGTGCCGACGGCTAACGGTTACAACGAGTTGTCACTTCTGCAGTGCTAACTTTATCCCCACTGAAGTGCAGCATCCTGGGAATGTGGAAGGAGGGGGGAGAGACATAGATGGAGGAGGGAGAGAGAGAGGGAGAGAAAGAGAGAGGGGGGGGTGAGGGAGGGAGGATGTAGTGTTGCATCACCTCGGTGGATCTTCAGACTCTCTGGAGAGGTTCAGCTTCTTCTCATTCAACACTGAGACGCCTCACAGCTGATGAAGAGATGCTGTCTAATGACTTCTTTGTAACACAAAGGTCTGAAGTGCTTTCAAGGTGAAGAAGAAAGAAACATTCAGCTTCTATATACCATTTATTTGTGTTTTTACCCAAAACGATGAACTGAACTGTAATAAATGTGATTATTTAAAGATTCTGTCTCTGAAATGGACCATAATGTACTAAATGAACATCATGCTGTATTGAAGAAGACTTGAAACTAGAGATTGAGACCATAAACTCATGTTTACAATGTTTACTGAGGTAATAAATCAAGAGAGAAGTAGAGTCATTTTCTCATAGACTTCTATAGAACCAGAGGAGTCGCCCCCTGGTGGACACTAGAGAGAATGCAGCTTTAACACATGAAGGATCGGCTTCGCTCGGCAGAACCGATGGTTGTCTCCTGGTCCAAAGTCAGCCGTTAAGGTGAATGTTTTAAAGGTGTCTTTAATACTTTTTGGTCCACTATGGACACGTTAATATGTTTAACTGATGGCGGAGTAAAAAAGTTAGAGGATCAAGTTAGCATGATTTATTTGTCCCTGGATATCTGTGCCAGATTTATGAAAGATTAGTTGAGATACGGCACAAAATGCCACAAAATGCCACGGCCAATAGCTGCTGGGGTGAGACATATTTTCATTAACTCTCCCAGTTTATCCAGTTTGAGATACTTACCTGTTTGTTGGATAATAATTTGTGGGTAAATAATGATATAAATAATGACATTTGTGTTTCTGTGCTGCTTCGTGTGAGGACGGTTTCGGAGGGGAAATCCCGACCCTTCCTTCCCTTCCTGTAACACAGTGACCAGCTGAGGTGCAACACGGTGGCAGCCTCACCTCTTCCTCACCCCTTCCTCCACCCTTTTTAAACACACCCCAGACTCCCAGCCAGAGAAGGCCTGGCACGCAAAGAGACGGCGAGTCGGCACAGATCAGAAGGGATCGGCCGGAGAACAGGAAGCTGCTTTCTCTTCCTACACACCCTTTACCTAAATGTTGAAACGACTCTCCTGCAGACGAGCGATTGTTCTGTCATCGGGACTCAAGGTCTGCAGAGTCTAGAGAGACCTGGATCACACCTCTGGATCATCACCTCCTCCAACTGGGGTGGAAATAGTGGTTCATTTTGGAGTTCTGTTTCAAGATGGCTGCCAACGTGATATCAGGTAGAAACAACAGAGACCATCCTGTGAGGTCAAAGGTTGTTCTCATTAACTTCCTCTTCTCAAACTACAGTCGTCTCTCTGTGTTCAAACAGGAAGTACACAGATAAGTCACACTGTTAATGATGAAAAAGATGTGGTCAAAGATTTTCAGACATCAGGAGGACACTTTATGAAACATTCATGGTAAACTTTATCTTCATACTACACTCAAAAAACCCACTTTCAACAAACTTAATACAATCATTGAAATTATTTCCACACGAATAAACTGCTTTCTTTAAGCACTAAGCAATTCTGTTGGTCCAACTTAATTTACTACAGTCTTTAGCATTAATTTACTTTAACGTCAATTATGAATCACAGCTGACACACTAACGAATTCCTCAAACCAGAGCTGCTCCAGTGGTTTTCTGCTGCCGCTCATTAGAGCCAGCAGACAGCACAGTCTCGGTTCACACACCTGTCAGCAGACTAACACCTGCTGACAGGTGTGTGAGTCAGTAACGAGGCTGGATGTGTAGAGCTGCCGGGAGACAGTAAAGCTCGTTACACACCGAGACCTTTCTGTTTCCTGCAGCTGACACTGGAATCTGGTGGGAATCATTCCTGCTACCTGCTGAAGTAAAAACTCATGAAACTAAAGCTGTGAGCAGCAATGAGGCCAACAGGAAGAGTTTTAGTATCTGTTCAGAATTCACAGAGACATAATTCTGGTTTATTACAACAATCGTTTAAATACATTGAGATAAACAGCTGGTGTAGATAATCCTCCGGGCTGTGCCATTAAAACACTGCAGAAGAAGAAGAATGTGATTAATGATTAGTGATTAGGTGATATGAACAACAAGATGGAAACATGACATTAGAGTTAGTTTAATGTGTTAATATGGATCATCAATGATCGGTTATTAGTATCATAAAAAAACCTAACTAAGTAGTTTAGTTGTCTCAACCTAACTAAGTAGTTTAGTTGTCTCAACCTAACTAAGTAGTTTAGTTGTCTCAACCTAACTGAGTAGTTTAGTTGTCTCAACCTAACTGAGTAGTTTAGTTGTCTCAACCTAACTAAGTAGTTTAGTTGTCTCAACCTAACTGAGTAGTTTAGTTGTCTCAACCTAACTGAGTAGTTTAGTTGTCTAAACCTAACTGAGTAGTTTAGTTGTCTCAACCTAACTGAGTAGTTTAGTTGTCTCAACCTAACTGAGTAGTTTAGTTGTCTCAACCTAACTGAGTAGTTTAGTTGTCTCAACCTAACTGAGTAGTTTTGTTGTCTCAACCTAACTAAGTAGTTTTGTTGTCTCAACCTAACTAAGTAGTTTAGCTGTCTCAACCTAACTAAGTAGTTTAGCTGTCTCAACCTAACTAAGTAGTTTAGCTGTCTCAACCTAACTAAGTAGTTTAGTTGTCTCAACCTAACTAAGTAGTTTAGTTGTCTCAACCTAACTAAGTAGTTTAGCTGTCTCAACCTAACTAAGTAGTTTAGCTGTCTCAACCTAACTAAGTAGTTTAGTTGTCTCAACCTAACTAAGTAGTTTAGTTGTCTCAACCTAACTAAGTAGTTTAGTTGTCTCAACCTAACTAAGTAGTTTTGTTGTCTCAACCTAACTAAGTAGTTTAGCTGTCTCAACCTAACTAGGGATCAAGCAGAAATTGACACCTTTGTAGGATATCATAAGAATTGTTCTATTATGATACGTTGAATGAGAATTACCTTTTGATACAACTAAACTGCATTCACACTTACGTTTCAATGGAAACGTATTTTCTCCTGGATCACGGTCACAGTTTTAAACACGTGTTTAATGTGAATTAATACAAAACCGCAACAAAACTACTTAAACATCATGGTTTGGCTGAAAATAAGTTTGTTTGTTTTTACGTGAATGTATGAAATGTTCAACGTAACAAAAAAATGGACTTTAAGTTTCATACACGGGACACGAACAGCGGTCTCCTGTGTGAAAGTCTTGATCCATCCACCTTATCCTCATCCTGACATGGAGTTTAATTACAAACGTATTTGTCATGAACATCATTTCTATGAGATCGGGCTGGTCTGACAAACATATCAATAATCAATACGCTACTCATTTTACCGTTTCAAGATAATTATAATTATGTTATAATGTTGTTAGAGTGATGATGACGAGTGTTTTTCTAATGTGTGTGTTTGTATTCATAACATTTAGCTCTGAAGTTCAGCTGTTCCCTGAAGCTGGAAATGAATCTGATCTGTGGAGGTCACAAGGTTCAATCTTCATATCCGTCTTTAGACGGGAAAGAGGAAGTTTGTTAATTGGTCAGAGGTTTTAGAAATAAATAAGATTGTTGTACTTAGATGTTGTCTCCCACTTAGACAGCTTCATTTAGTTTCCAATTTTTTAATTACAGATTTCTGATTGATGTTTTTACAGTGAGGTAAACGATGGAAGCTGCTGTTTTTATTTAATATACAGAGAAACTGGACTTTTTGGTGTTTTTTATTTGTCCACAAATAACTGGTTCAACTTGTTTGTTCAAAACTGCTCGACTACTAATCATTATTATGCTTGAAGTCCAATTAAAAAAAATCCAAAAGATAGAAACGTATATTTTATGTGTATGTATGACGCCTCCTTTTACTTCACTACAATGTGATATTTTTAAAGCTTTTCTTTCATTCAAGTTTTCATGCTGTTTTGTTTTATTTGTCCAGGTGGTGAAAATGTATTAAAAATGTTCTGACTTCTCAGCCAACAAAATCTGATCACAGACTGAATCTGAATCTTTTACTTTTAGTTCTTCACAAATATTAAAAGGTTGTTTCGTCTACTTTCATCACGGCCTCGATGTTCTCTCTTCTCAGAAGTGGAGCGTTTGTTCTTCAGCAGCTACTTTTAGATTGAAGTCTGGTAGTTTTGTGCCTCACAAGCAGAAAAAAATCTCCTCCAGATGGTGACAGATGTTTTGTGGCTGAACTTGAAGCCGCCGCCCTTTTTGATGCTTCTGACTTTTCTCTGTTATTGATCATTTTAAAGCACAGCTGCTCTGTTAACTTGTTGTTTGGTTGATGTCGTGATCATGAAATAGTGATTTTATCTGCAGAGCAGCTTCATAACAACACAGTTTCTATTCAACTTCAGGCTTGTTTCATTGGTTTTCAAAGTGATTGTTGATGTTGGAGTGAAACACACCCTGAAGGAGTCGTTGCAGGATGTGGTGACCGGCTCCAGTTGGTCTGTGGTGGGAAAAAGATCCTGAGATAGAAGCTGGTTTCAGCTTCTGAAGGAGACCAGCAGGGCCAACAATGGCCTGGGAGGCCCCAGAGGGCCCCCGAAAGTCTCCATGAACCAGGGAGAGGCACTTCCTGTCCTCCGACTAAAATTCATTTTTCCCCTCAAACTTTTTCTCTCCATCTGTTTCTTTCATTTGTCGGCGTGCTGATGGATTTAGAGGCGTATTGAAATAATAGTTAGAGCTCGGAGCTCCAGGTCTCTGGTGGGTGCTGTGACGGACGGGGGAGGGGTGCAGGAAGTCCACATTGTGTTTCAGAAGAATGGCAGCAGCTTTGTGCCATCGTGGTCCAGTCCGCTGAAGACCGAAGGTGACTTCACTTCCTTTAAACAAGTCAACGCTCTGCTGGAGGAACGCCGAAACATCTCAACAACCATCATGAAACCAGCTTCACATGTTCATGGTCCCCTCGGGATGAACGTCGGTGATCCCTTCAAGGAACAGTTTGACATGAAGGGAACAATTTTGTTTTTGTTCGAAATGATCAATAATAATATTCTTTATGTGTATTGCACATCTCATACAGGCTATGTAGCTCAAAGTGCTGCACAGACAGAAAACCTTCCTTTTACAGATGAAATAAATAAATGTGGTAGGAAGAAAGCTTGCATTTTTAGTGTCAGTTAAACATTTCAACAGATGAATGAGCTGGAAAACATTTAAAATGACAAAAAAAAGGGTTTGGACATAAAATTGTTAAAATGCATAAATGGTTGTTTGAAAGTAACGTGTGTGACTGTTGTTAAGTCGAGCAGCAGAGTTTTCAGATTGACCAGTAAAGAGTGTGTTTGTCTACTTGAGATGAAGACGTGCAACAAATGAGATTTAACGTGTTCATCGGTGAGTTTAGAGGAGCTGCTCGGAGGATGTACCGGTAGCTGTTTCCAGTCTTTATGCTAATAGGTTTTACTTAGTAACAAGGATGTTTTTCATAAACCCAACTAATCAAAAGCTCCAAAAACAACATAATTAATCTTTACACACTTTTTTTGTGTGATTCATTTAAAAAAATATGTTTTCAAACAGCTGTGAGTACTTTCACACAGAACGTGAATATCACACGACAAAAATGTTTTTGGGATTGATGTTTTGTGAGCTTTTGCACCGTAAATTAAGTTATTTATGTTATTTATGAAACAAGTTATTTATGAAACAACGTGGAGGCTCCATTGTCCAAACCAAGACAGAAAACTCCTTCAACCGTGACAAAGGAAGCTCTGATACAATCTTTCCTTCTCACCTTTCACAATAAAAGCCCCAGACGCCGCTCTGGGTCATAGATCCTGTTGTTTGGTCGTCTGCCTGCGAGAATCTAATTAAACCTTTTATTGAAAAACTGCTGCAACTGTTGCAAATATGCATCTACTGAGATAGACTTAGTATCTCATAACTATGATAATTATGAGATACTAAGTCATGATAATGACTCACAGTTCCTCACAGTGGCGGTAATGGGCTTCCATATCTCTTCCTCTGGTTTCTTCATTGAGAGTTTTCGGAGTTTCCTGCTGTTACATTCTGTCTCAGTGTTTCTGGGTCAGACGGATCTTCTTCCATTAGCAGCTCACTTCTTCTTGTTTGGGTGCCTCTCACTCTCTCTCTCTCTCTCTCTCTCTCTCTCTCTCTCTCTCTCTCTCTCTCTCTCTCTCTCTCTCTCTCTAAAGACTTAATATCCGCTTTGCTATATTTTTCCTGCTCTGTTATTTTTACCCCGCCTTGTTTTTTTCCCCTCTCACCATCTGCTGTGGAGGACAGTAGTGAGGTGTCCCTGGTCTGAGAGGTATTTCCTGATTCTGTTGTTTTACAGAGACTGGATTTCCTCTTTTCATTTGTCTGTGTTTTATTTTGACAGACTGAACGTGTTGAACTGTTTCTGCATTTAAGATTCTGATCTGTGTTTGTTTTGTGTGGAGGCTTTAAAGCATGAAGCAGAACATCTGCAGCATTAAACCCAAACAACATGCAGATGTTCATGTGTCAGGTGATGGAGTCACATGACGTCATCTACACATCCAGCGGTTCTGTTGGTTCCTATTGGTTCTGCTTTAGTGATGTTTTAACAGGAAGCAGCTTTGTTCTGAGGAACAGAAAAAGGAAGAAGAAGAAAGTGATGATGAGGAGCGACAAACGTCACATGTCGCATGATGTTTTCAGTTGGATCAGATCCTCAGATCACTGAACAGAAGGTTTCTAGAAGATTATAGAAATCCTCCTTCACACTTTCTAATGAATCTATACAGAAGCCTCTTCAGCAGCAAACAGATGGCTGATACCTTCAAAAGTCATGCTGCTGCTTCACAGACGTGTTACTTTCCTGTTTTTATCTTTAGTTTATTGCACTGTGAGAGACATATTATCAAAGGATAAACTAAACAATAATAAACTGAAGGAGTGAATTTATTATTATTTACAAATAATACAAATTATAAATGTAAGGGAATGAAATAACAGCAGACTACTTTGTGTAAACTTATAATATTAGCAATAAGTGATCTGCCACATCATCATATGTTAGAGTCAAAAACCTAAATGACCAATTATAATATGTGTGCTCACAATTCTGGTGTCCTCACTTGAACTTTATGGCCTGGGTCCACATCTGAATGTGTGTGTGTGAACAAAGTCTACATTACGTTCTACAGCGTCTGGGAAAGAAAGCGTTCTCAGCATGTAAATGATAATAAGGAAGATAGACACAGAGTTGTTTTGAGAAAGTAACCTTTGTGCCAGAACAGATGCTCAAGTGAAGTTCTCTTCCCAGACTACATGGCAGGGACGCCATTTTGTGTGTGTGTGTCACCTTTTGTGACGAAGACCTCATTGTAAACCAATCCTGTGCATTGCATGTTGTTTACTCAGTATAAATATCAGAAGCTCAGAGTCAGAACTCTGAGCGGCCTTGATGCATATCCTGATGTGAATCAACTCTGTCTCCTTCAACATCATCTGACCAACTTTTCTCTGCTTTTTATTTTGACTTTATTCTCAAAACAAAGTAGGCCGTTAAAGAGGATTCATTTGTTATAATAAAACCTCTGTAGCTGTCATTACCAGGACGTGCTAACATGCTAACACCAATATTTATAAAATTGCATGTTTCAGCCTGTCGATGTGACCTGATGTGCTTTTAAACTAATTTGATTTCAAATGTAAAAAAAAGAGAATCAGTCGGAGTGACATAATAAATTACATGACTCCCTAAAATCCCCCCAAAGTGATGCTCGTGGCAAACTGACAGGTGTTTGGTTCAAGTCTCTTTTTCCTCCATTTTGTTGCTGTTGTGTAGTTCAGTAAAATCAAAATGGTGGCTTAAGTTATTAAAAACTGAGCAGCTTTAATCATTGGCTGCTGACAGTCAATGGAGGAGAAGAGAGGATTAAAGCACAAAGCTTCACATACAGTCCATCTCTCTCTCTGTCTCTGTCTCTCTGTCTCTGTCTTTCTGTCTCTCTCCCTCTGTCTCTCTCTCTCGCTCTCTCTCTGTCTCTCTCTCTCTGTCTCTGTCTCTGTCTCTGTCTCTCTCTCATCCTCTCATTTCATCTCTGTGCTGCCGCCCTCTGCTGTCTTTTTGCTCTTCCTCTCTCTGCTGCCAGCTGTCCATCATCACAGTCTTTTTTTTTAGCTGCAACCTCTCTTTCCTCTCCATATTCTCTCCTCCTGATTTTCTTTTTTTTACCCATCATCCCTCTGGATATTCCGGGGCGAGATATGAAGCGGCGCCATGGGTTTTATGGAATTCTACCTGGAGATTGACCCCGTCACCTTGAACCTCATCATCCTGGTCGCCAGCTATGTCATCCTGCTGCTGGTCTTCCTCATCTCCTGCATCCTGTACGACTGCCGGGGCAAAGACCCCACCAAGGAGTATGCACCCGACACCGCGCCGCCGCCGCCCAGCCAGTCGCCCATCCGCCTGGTGGTCATGCAGAACTCGCCGGCCTCGGCCCGCTACGAGCCCAACAACACGGCCTCGGGCCACGGAGAGCTGCCGACGCCGGACCTGAGCCGGGACCGAGGAGAGAGGGAACGAGAGAGGGAACGAGAGAAGAGGAGTACTCTGGTCTGAGGAAGAGGAGGAGGAGGGAGGGAGGAGGAGGTGTCACTTTGTACTGATGTGTTTTTAGCTCTTTATTTTTACTTTTTAAAACATCTGGATTGTCTTTGACGAGCTGCTGAGTGGGTCAGCAGGAGGTAAGCAGCCAGAAGAGTCCACCCAAAACCTTTTATAACCCCCCCCCCCTCCCCCGCTGCCTGCAAACATGAAAATGACCTGAAACAACACCTGTTTGGAAAACATGTATAATAGTGACTTTAGTTTCTATATTTCATGCATTCATTATCTATTTTTTTCACACTTCAGTGTACACACAAAATGATTCCCAAAATATAGGAAAAAACAATATATAATATACCGTTTGTAACAACCTAATACTCATACTACCAAAAAAATAATTACTTATTCCAGCTAAAGTCATGACATAATTATTGTATTGTATCTTTAAGTGCTTACATTTTGCCGACCCCAAAAAATGAATGTCTGAGCCTCTGGTTTACATCACATTACTTGGACCCAAACTATTATTTTTACAACCATTATTCTTTCAAATACACTTGGTTTTTTAATCTATAAAATGTCATAAAATTGAATTACAATTAAAATTGCTGTACACGGTGACAAACAAATCCATCACATTTACAATTGTTTTAATAAATTACTTAAACAGTAAATCAGTTATTAACATGGTCATTTAAATTTCTGTCAATCAACTTATCAATTAATCAAGTTATTGTCTAAAACCTGAGAGCACACTGACATTGTGGGGACAGTGGGATACACACTACATTGTGGGGACACTGGGATACACACTACATTGTGGGGACACTGGGATACACACTACATTGTGGGGACACTGGGATACACACTACATTGTGGGGACAGTGGGATACACACTACATTGTGGGGACACTGGGATACACACTGACATTGTGGGGACACTGGGATACACACTACATTGTGGGGACACTGGGATACACACTACATTGTGGGGACACTGGGATACACACTACATTGTGGGGACACTGGGATACACACTACATTGTGGGACACTGGGATACACACTACATTGTGAGGACTCCTGCATTACGGGGATGGAGAAAATGGTTTCCCCCAAATTAAGACATTTATGTTTAGCTTTATTCATTCATCTAAAGTCTTTGTGATTTAGTGAAGACTAGAATGAGTTTAGCTCATGGTTAGAATGAATGTTTGTGTGTGGCTGGTGGGCTTTTATGGGTTAAACTTGCCACATCTGCTTACCAGAATATTGTTTTCATCAACTTCAGCTACGGTACAATAATCATGAATAACAACAAAAAGGAAAACACTTGTATTTATCAGTCCTTCAAAACAAGAGCAAAACTACTTCAAAGTCAATGTAAATTCAAAAAAATAAACGAGATTAGTATTAATCTAAATAAAAAACATCTGTCAAATCATCCTGCACGTGAACATCTGTGTGCGTTCATATATTACAGTTCATTGTGTGTCAAGGGCATCTGTCGGTCCCATACATACTGTTCCATGTCGTGCCACAGTCTGCTTGTTCCAACTGTAATCCATTACGCATTAGCAAATGCATGGAAATCAATTATTACTGATATGTGTCTGAGTGCTCGACCCAAATCCAGGTCCAGGTCTGAGCAGCTGATTGGTCACATTCTGTTATAATCAGATTAACAGCAAATCAAAACCTGATTAATTAGTTAGATGTAGTTGGTGGCTGATTCTGGAGAAATCAAATGAAAAGTAAATTTTTTTATTGTGGTAAGACTTTTGCTCTCTGATATTTTAGGACTGTGTCTAAAACCTGATGTTTCTATTGGTGGTTTTGGATAAATGCAATATTTTCTGTTTTAAGACTGATACACCTGGTAATGCTTCACATTAGAGTTACTTGAAGGTATGGCACCGCAACAAAATGTCAGTATTCGACGCCCCGGGAATGAGAACGAGCTTAAAAAACCTAACTCCTCAATGCATCAGTTTTAATGTCATCAGAACATGAAAATGGACTTTAATTATGCACAAAATTCTGATCTGAATGTGGAAATATCTGATCACAAGAAAAATAAGAGACAAGCTAAATGTAAGTGCTTTACTTTTTTTGACACTGAATTCGTGTGTATATTTTGAAAAGATACTGAAGGTTCGATAAATAGCTCTAGATTTTTATAAAACCGTTTTCAGTTTGACGTTATTCAAACTATATGTTGATACTTAACACAGTGCATCTGGGCTTTGTGCATAATGTATGTTACAATTCTAATGCTACTGTGATGTCCATATCAAATAAAATAAACATAACATAACATAACATATTGGAAAATAAGGCCAAACCGGGATACGTTTTTTTTAATTCTTGCTTTTAACAGTATGATATTAGGGAAAGATCATTTAATAAACTATGGTTAAGTTATGGTTATGAAACTAAAACACTTAGTTAAAGTTAGGGAAAGGTTGTGGTGAATACAAATAAGAACAAAATGTTATTTGCAGGTCTGTGACAGGATTTGAACTCCTGTCTCTTGTGTTAAACTCTGATGCTCTTCTCACTATTATTAAAAAGCACTTTGAGTGACTAATGAATAAAGATAAAAATGTGAACAGACCATGTGTACTGAATTCTCAACAATGTTTAAATGTTTGAATTTCCTCACTTTTTGTTCTGAAAACAGACAGATTTTAAAATGAATTCACAGGCTCTCACATGTTTTGGCTCCCCTAAACACAGCTGCTTATGTTCTGTCTATGCTGAGTTCTGCAAGAAGATAATTACTTACCCAGTCGGAACATTGTGAAACCAACATGGTCTGAATGTTTTGTGTAAATCATGTTTAAACCTTATGAAAAGCTGTCTAATGCAGCTTTACGTCGACGCCCTGCCCACAGACACACGACCTCTGGATGCCGTAAACAGATGGTATAGATGAGTTCTCACTGAAACTACTGGTGGAAACTTTCCCCTCTCACAAAGTGGAAGCATCATGTGGAAGAAATAGTCTCAATGTCTGAAACCCAAGAAAACTTTTGTAACGTTTGTCAAGAAGTGAACTGAAAAGAAGGAATCTTGAATGGAAACCAATGAAAAATGTCCAGAACTGGTTATTTCAGTGTGAACTATGAAAACATTACCTGAACAATCCGAAACATCAAAGAATCAGGGTTGTCGCAATAAAAACACAAGTTTAGAAGTCGAAAATCTGATGATTACATGATGTATCAATCTAACAGACATTTCCTAATTAGCATGTTTTTAGTTCTGAAGGTGTTTGGTTAAACATCACAACCTTTTTCTAACCTTAAACTTAACCAACTCTGAGTCTCCAGTGTTAAAGTCCTGAACTTTGTAACCCCGACCGTGCATAAGACAAACATAGTGCGTCCTTTACTTAAAAAAGCGTTGCCATTGGACTTAATGCACGAAGCAATTCGTTTTTTTTTCAAAACATAACTGGCAAAACAAACTGGGAGACAGGATTTAGTCAATATTTGTTAAGACATTTCACTCTGTTGGTGCTAAATAATTGTAAAACATCTATCATAAGATATTTCCGTCTGACTTTCTGCTTTCAGTAGAATAAAAGTCAGAAGACCAACAAAGTCATTAGGGTTAAATCCTCTGGAGACCATGAATATCTGAAACAAATCTAAGCTAATCGGTTTTACAATGGCTGATGAGAGAGTTCAGTCTGGACCAAAGTGGTGGATCAACCAACAGAACCACAACCAACAGCTTCAAAAACCAACCATCACGATTGTGTTTTAGTCTGAACCTCCTGAACTTTCACCTGAAGCGGTTCCAGAATAAAATGTAGAAACCAGTGACTCACAGAGTGGGAAGAGGAGCATCATCAGGACCAGACTGTGAGTCCGTTGGCTCCCCTCCCCCACAAACTCTGGACCCTGAGGTCCCAGACTCAAAGCTCTTCGTCCGGCTGCATGAAGGTCTGAACCAGCCTGTAAATCCGCTGCCTGATCCCCCCTCCCCCCATCACTGAGATGAGCTGAAAAGACAACATAAACCCTCACTGGACAGGGAAATAATGAATGGACGGACAGATGCGCGCTCGTCACTCATTACTTTGACGTATGCCGGGCGGTGGGACTAACCCTTTGGTGGCCTCTCGGTAGAGGGTTAAGGTTTACGTGTGTGGCAGCAGATGTTGGCGTTAACAGAGATTTGTTCAATGGTGTTAAAAGAAGCTGATCGAGAAACTGAAGCTGATGTTTGTTTGGAGGGAAATCCTCCAACTGAGACAACACGAAGGAAACATAATGTGTTTATCTCTTAAAGAGAAAGGATGGGAGTGTCATCAGTTTGTGTTGGACTAATTCAAATTGTGACCAGATGAGAGGGATAGATGAAAAGTCATTAAGGTCAGAAGGATTCATCCTCAAGGGACCAGGAATATCTGTACCATAGAAACCAATCAAACGGTTATTGAGATGTTTCATGCAATGATTACCAACTAGAAAACATTAAAGGAAGAACAATTGTCTAGATTTGTTATTTGAATAACGGTCAAAAAGTCAAGAATGAACTCCTTCAACCTTCATGAAAACTGATTTTTAGTAGGAGGAAAGTTAATTTGCTCAACGTTAATACATGTTTTTCTTTCATTATTTTTTTTTTTAGGAGACTCGGACACACCTGCTGAAAAAACTCCCAGAAGCCCCTCAACTTCCTGCCGCCAGAGGCTGCTGAGGACCCAGAGGCATCCTACATTGATTGATTGATTGATTGATGTGTTGATCAAAGTGTCCTGCACTAAATTGGCTTACAAGACACGAGTCCGACATGAACCAGTTTTAGTCAAAATATCAGCTGGGACACCCGGAGTCTTCTGGACTCAGGACCTGCTTGTGGACGCTACATAACGTGAGGTGTTGTTTAATGGTAAATGTCAGTTGGTTTCTTGTGATTTGACTTTTCTCTTAAATGGGTGCTTATAAAATGAGTGTTACCATCTGTTTTAAGTTTTAATTCCTGAATGTGAAATTATCACAAAAAAGACACAACCTGGGATCAGATTTGTTTTATGATTTGGTGGATGCAACAGACCATCTACATTTCGGGATTGAAGGCTTCAAGCTGTCCCGTGTTTTGAAGCACTGACACTGTATAGAACAGATCCTTCTTCTCTCTTTGACTGATTCTAAATGACATTTGTTCTGTGCACACAAAAAAATGGCAAACTAATCCCTCTTCCTTCCTGAAACGACCAAATCCCTCCCGGACCAAAAAGACTCTCGCCTCCCACGTCAGGCCGCCGTCATCGCCTCTGCTCATTGGCTCTGGCGCCGTCCGACTGGATGATCCAATCCTGAGTCTTTGGAGGACTCGTGCCACAGAGGCCAAATCCTCTTACATTAAAAAAAAAAAAACAGCACACAGCCAGCTGAGCAACCCACCAATGGCTGCGACCCATCCATAATATGAATCGCACAATTATCCACCCCACTCTCCATATTCCATGTTTGTGGATTATATGGTGCCCGCCGCAAAGTATTAGGAGCGTGTATTATGTATTTGTCTTTGCCCTGTGCTGGGTTTTTTTGTCCATGGGGGGAGGGGTTATGTAAGCTTCAGGTTGTCAACAGGCTGGGATTTCGTCGTGTTCAGGCCTGACCCGGCGGCTCATCTGATGCCTACATGAGGCTCAGGGACCCGGCTCGCCAACGTGGCACGCAGCGAAAGATCTGAGCAATAAAACCTGGACGAGCAAAACCCGTCTGTTGGTCCGTCTGTGACATCAGATGTAATCTGACGGACGTCAGGGACTCCATCACAGTGCTTCTGATGAAAAGCTGTTTAAAATGAACGACTGGAATAAAAACACCCAAAAATAAACGACAAAAGTTTTCTGTCCACTTAAACACAATTGTAACCACTGATGTGCATAACAGATGTAAAATGTGAATGTGTTGTGGTGGTGAACTATAAATGAGACTAAAACAAACTTGTTTTATCTTCAAACTTTTCTTTTACAGCTTTAGAGTTTGGATGTTTTGTTTTCTCACATTAAGGTTTGTTAAAATTCATGAGGCAATAATTTGAAAACAAACATTTCAGTGATGTAACGTGAGATTTGTTCTGAGAAAACATTACATTTATTCATCAGGGGCCGTGTGCAGAATTCATTATATCATTAGAATAAAGAGAAGAGATGCTTCGTTCCGGATTAAGCAGCTACTTCACATCTGCAGCCTCAAACACTCCCACGACTACCAATTAATGAATATGAATACAAGTTCAATCGTTTTAATCGTGGGAGAGATGTTGAAATCAAATAAAAACATGTTTCCGTATTTCTTGCAGTGTTTTCTTTTGTGATGACCGGCAGCCAGTGTGGTGAAATAACCTTCTTATTATGTGACATATCAGAACCTTTAGACCCAGAACATGAAAGTTAAGTTTACAAAGTGACGATTACATTGACCTGATTCATGTGCACGTCCAACACAGGAAGTGGAGCTTCAATGAGACCTTTCAACCGTCAGATATTAAATATAGCCGGGTTTATTAAAGAACGTGGGGTATGCCTGCTATTTTCTCCCGGCTTGTTTTTGACGTACAATGATAATAATAACTTTATTTATATAGCTCCTTTAAAAACAGAGTTTACAGACAAAGCAGCAAAATCAAGACAATAATAAAAGAACAGAAAGATCAACAGTGAATGAACAAAACACGACCACTAAGGGAGTTAAACCAAAATAAAACAGAAAATTAGATGAAACGGGAAAAAGTCGACATGATAAAAATAAATAAAATAATAAAATAATATCATTTAGTGTAATAATTGAGTAAAATCAACAAATAAAATTATAACAGTAAAGCAACGACATCTGTGTGACAAACATGTTTCAAATCAAAGTCAAACAAACAAGACTTTCACCCAGGAGACCGCTGACTGAGTCCCATGTGCATCCAAACGTCCATGTCCACTTACTAACTAAAGTCTCTAACTTAAATATTTTCACAAACATTTATTTTAACCAAACAAACTGCGCTATTTTACCAAACTTAACCGAGCATTTTGCTTTTGTTTGTCGTCTTGTGGAGAGAGCTAACAAAACATGAGTTCAGACTTTTTACAAATCAGCATCTTCATGTTGTTATTTGAGCATCTTTTTATCTTAGCGACTGTGGCTAAGTGGATAGCAGGGCCGTCCTTCAATCAGAGGATCGGTGGTTCGATCTGCTAGTCCCGTGTCGATGTGTCCTTGAGCAAGGCACTTAACCCCAAAAATTGCTCCCGTAGCAATCTGAATTGTAAGTCGCTTTGGATAAAAGCGTCTGCTAAATGACTGTAATGTAAATGTTTATTGCAATCAAATCACAGCAAATTGCGTGTATTTTGGGTTCATGCAGCTGTAGAACCAGCTGATGTGAGATTCAGTGAAGAAGACTCAGGATGATGTCATGAACCAGACATGACGGCGTTTAGTTTCCAGGATATCAGAGACTTCCACATCAAGTACTAAGCAGAAATACTTATTTTAATATTTCTTATTTCTTTCATTGGTTGATGATGGTTTCCATGGAGATGAATGAAGCGAATAACCAAATGATCCCGCGAGTAACGTAACGTCTGTTTCCTTCAGACGTACGGATTTATTATCAATAGTTGCTGCTTTGATCAAATCTGGTGATTTCATTTCACACAGAAGCTGGTTATTAACAGTAAAAGTACGTTTATTTTCAGAGATTAAATATTGTTGAATAATATATTTTTCTTTCAACAAGAATGTGATCAGAACCTTTAAAAGGTTAAGATTTAATGTAACTGATGAAAACAGAAAAATCTACGAAGAAAAGATGGAAACTGATTTTGTTACTGACATGATGAGAAGAAGAAGAAGAAGAAGTTTTATCGGATATAAACTGTCCTTTTCTTTTTAAATTGAAACCTGTGAGGGAATAAAACACTTCAAACAAGAAGAATCTTTGAACGCGTCCGTTCAACGCGTCCTGCAGGACTTCTCTCCATTTTCATACATTTCATGAACTCCCAGGTTTTAAAGCGGCACTAATAAAGTGCTCCGCTGTCACCGTGTGACGCTCTGAACTGGTGAGATTAGCAGAATATCCTAATCTGCTCTCTTTCACTTTGAGAAAATGGTATTACATAATGACAATTCCAATTTAGTGGAGCGCTAAAGAGGCTAAAATATGAGACAGAATGAAGGAAAAAGAGCCGTTCGTGTTTCATCTGGCAGAGAAACAGCTGTTGGATTCTTTCACCTTGTGAGTTTATTAATCATCTCTCATCTTTAGAGATGTTATCAAATAAAGGAGAGAAAACATCACAGAACATCACAGATTCTCAGAAAAAGGTGGAGTTTTAAAGGAAAAGAAGGATTATTATAATCAGCAGCTCTTAGTGAAACAAGTAGAAGCTTCATATATTACTGTATCTCTGTAGAGGAGAAGTAATGTGTGAAGGAACACTGTCAGTGGTTATGTGTGAAGGAACACTGTCAGTGTTTATGTGTAAAGGAACACTGTCAGTGGTTATGTGTAAAGGAACACTGTCAGTGGTTATGTGTAAAGGAACACTGTCAGTGGTTATGTGTAAAGGAACACTGTCAGTGGTTATGTGTAAAGGAACACTGTCAGTGTTTATGTGTGAAGGAACACTGTCAGTGTTTATGTGTAAAGGAACACTGTCAGTGGTTATGTGTAAAGGAACACTGTCAGTGGTTATGTGTGAAGGAACACTGTCAGTGGTTATGTGTGAAGGAACACTGTCAGTGTTTATGTGTGAAGGAACACTGTCAGTGGTTATGTGTAAAGGAACACTGTCAGTGGTTATGTGTGAAGGAACACTGTCAGTGGTTATGTGTAAAGGAACACTGTCAGTGCTTATGTGTAAAGGAACACTGTCAGTGGTTATGTGTAAAGGAACACTGTCAGTGCTTATGTGTAAAGGAACACTGTCAGTGGTTATGTGTAAAGAAACACTGTCAGTGTTTATGTGTGAAGGAACACTGTCAGTGCTTATGTGTAAAGGAACACTGTCAGTGCTTATGTGTAAAGGAACACTGTCAGTGGTTATGTGTAAAGGAACACTGTCAGTGGTTATGTGTAAAGGAACACTGTCAGTGGTTATGTGTAAAGGAACACTGTCAGTGGTTATGTGTGAAGGAACACTGTCAGTGTTTATGTGTAAAGGAACACTGTCAGTGTTTATGTGTGAAGGAACACTGTCAGTGGTTATGTGTAAAGGAACACTGTCAGTGTTTATGTGTAAAGGAACACTGTCAGTGGTTATGTGTAAAGGAACACTGTCAGTGGTTATGTGTAAAGGAACACTGTCAGTGTTTATGTGTGAAGGAACACTGTCAGTGGTTATGTGTAAAGGAACACTGTCAGTGGTTATGTGTAAAGGAACACTGTCAGTGGTTATGTGTAAAGGAACACTGTCAGTGGTTATGTGTAAAGGAACACTGTCAGTGGTTATGTGTAAAGGAACACTGTCAGTGTTTATGTGTGAAGGAACACTGTCAGTGGTTATGTGTAAAGGAACACTGTCAGTGGTTATGTGTAAAGGAACACTGTCAGTGGTTATGTGTAAAGGAACACTGTCACATTCAATTGCAGCGATGCTGATGTTACACAGCGGAGAAAGAAAAGAGAGAAAAACTCAAATATTGTGTCTGCGACAACAGATGTTTTCAGTTCTTAGTTTTACTTTACTTCATTAGTTTTAATATAGTGTGGTACTGAAGTAAATATGAATAATAATCATTAAACAGGACATTTTAATTAAGATGAATTAAGATTTCTTCTTCTGTTCTAGATACATGTTTTAGTCTGTAGGGAGGTGCTGCCCCCTGCTGGTGTTTTATATTCATCATCATCCTCATGCTGGGAGTCATGAGGAAGGTGTGTTGGGAAACCTCCCAGCATGCAACGGGACCACATGTTCTGCGTTTTGCTCCTCGATGTTAAATATAATTCATATAAAAGGGACTTTATGTTGGTGCATGATGGGAGAAATAATCATGAGCCTTTACTAAAACATCTAAAACACTTTTTTTAATGACGTGTTTTCTGCAGTTTAACTAAATGTTTTAGAATTACAAATAAAAAGTGAAATGTTTTGTCTCTATTCGTTTTTAGTTTGGTTCTTTTTTAAATGTAAATTATAATTAAACTGATGACATCAACAAATCAAAATGATTCATCAATAATAAATTCATATTTTTATCAACATAAGTGGTTCATTTATTATTTTAAGTGTTAATCAGCTGCAGGTTTATGTTTAAAGACATGTTGATATTTCTTTTGTTGTATAATTTTTTATTTCATTTCATGATGTTTTTAAAATCTCTTTTTAATGCTTTTCTTATAAAAGAACTTTGAAACTGTGTTTTAAACCTAAAACAGCTCCAGACTGAAACAAAAGCTGAAACAAAAGCTGGATTTAAATCTCAATTCATTTTATTATTTTCATCATGAGAAACATAATCAAGGACCCAAAATAGGAAAACAAAATATCAGAAAAGAGAAATAAAGATAAAGAGGCTCCAGGTTGGCGAGTACGTTCCTCTGGGCCGAGCATCTCTACAGGAAACACCTGCTCAGGTGTGACGGAGGCTTTGAGGTATTTTAACTACACAAGCTTAGAGGAGTTCTGTAATGCCCATTCCTAATATATTTATATGTTTAATATCTATGTAACTCTTCCAAAATGCACAGGAAATATCTATGTAGGAAAACAGACTGTACAAAAAACAATATCTCTGTATAAACATTAAAACCTTCAATATATATATATTTGTATATCAGTATATCCTTTATATATTATTTTGGTCTGTAGTAAAGAGTTCTAAAGTGATTCCACAGTAGACGACAACACTCACCCAACACACTGTATATTGTTATGTATAAAACATAACAATAAAGTTCACGCCAAAGATTTCAGGAATCATCTATTGCTCACGTTTGGTTTCCAGTGAATCAAAAGGAGAATATTTAAATAGTTTCTGTGTGGTTTGAGAAATATTTGATATCAACTTCTGAGCTTTAAAAATAAAACATTTGAGGACATAAACATAGATCGATCGTTTGTTAAAGGTCACTTTGTCCTCAACACAAAAGACAAACGTGTCTTTGATTCATTGAGGAAACGTTTCAACAACAGAAGACCGTGACGTTCAGGAGATCTGAAAACTGAACATTTAACATTTTAAGAAATGAGAGAGTTGATCAAAAGAATATCATCTCATAAGATTATCAGTTTTTAACAATTGGCATTAAAAAAACAACTGAAACTGTAATTATTGAAGCCGTCCGTTGATCAGATCATTGACCATCGTCTACATTCATCATGTGTTGTTTGTTAAACGCTGACAGTGAAATACAACATTCAGTTTCCCAGAATGCACCTGTGAAA
Organism: Leptoclinus maculatus; assembly: GCA_032191485.1. Classification (NCBI taxonomy): domain Eukaryota; kingdom Metazoa; phylum Chordata; class Actinopteri; order Perciformes; family Stichaeidae; genus Leptoclinus; species Leptoclinus maculatus. The sequence continues at coordinate 247,893 of JAVDOI010000103.1, read as the reverse complement.
ACACCTGCAACCACTCACTGTGTTTAGTTTACAGGCAAATACTAATAACTACGTTCATTTTCTGTTACAGTCTGATACTGTTATTTATTTATGAGTATTAAGAAAAAACTCATAATTGTGTTCATATTTACAGCATGATACAAATGAAAATGATAATAGTTTTTAGTAATTAGCTACAAAATGTTTGTGTGTAAAGTTGTGATGCAGAAACAATATTTCAGAAGAGGTGATATAGTTTTGAATGAAGAGATTTGAGATCTTTCAGAAGTTGTGTTTTAGCAATTACAAAAAAACTGGATCTTGTTTTCACGAGAAATTATTTCTCACTTACAAACGATATCATCGTGCAAACAAAATCCTGTTCGCATACCAAAGAGATCTTTTCTCACACGTTAGATAATAAGATAATATCTTGTTTGTGTCAGCTGTTCTTCTGACTTTTGGATCGTATGAAAACTTAATTTCTACCTTATTGAAACGTGTTGAGATTAAAAGACTAAGTTTGTCTCCGACAGAGAGAGACGAATATTAAACGTGACGCAACGATCGATAAACAAACACTGAGAATCAAACGTGTTGATGCTCCGTTATGGATTCATTTCACTCTTTCTCTTCCAGCCTCGTGCATGCCAACAAATTGTCAGAGGTCCACCAGGGTCCAATAGGGTCCACCAGGATCCACCAGAGTCCACCAGGGTTCACCAGGGTCCACCAGGATCCACTAGGGTCCACTAGGGTCCACCAGGATCCACCAGGATCCACCAGGGTCCACTAGGGTCCACCAGAGTCCACCAGGGTTCACTAGGGTCCACCAGGGTCCACCAGGGTCCACCAGGATCCACTAGGGTCCACCAGGGTCCACCAGGATCCACTAGGGTCCACCAGGGGCACCAAACACAAACTCAAAGTCTTGACTCTCTTTGAATTCCTCTCTGAACTGTTGTTGCAGCACATTTTGATGATTTTAACAAAAACCTTTTGAGAGAAAATTTGCAAATTTGGTTCAAATAAGTTTTTTTTAGTTTTTTTTTGGGGGGGGGGCATTTTGGGAAAATCAGAGTCCATCTTAAAGTTATGTTTTCTTTGTATTTTTACTTTCTTTGTACTTTCCATAAACATCATAAATATACTACTTACTTCAGCTTAAAACGAAAAACAGAGCAGATGCTGACTGACCAATAACAGAGCAGCGGGTCATGAGGTGCTGGTATGTACATGTGGACAGGTGCATTGTGGGAACAACACCTGCACAGAGTCTGGGAGGGGGAGTCGGGCAGAGAGCGAGGCGTCAGCGGTTCTAAAGTGCCTTTGTATCTTACAAAGGCACTTTAGAACACTTTAGAGGTCAAAAGTGGGAGGAGTCACAGCCACAACGTCCGCTGACGAATCATAAAGACGTGAGACGGGTTTTGTGGATTAATCCGCCGCTGAAAATAGTCCCCAACAAAGTCATTATTTTCTCCTGTTTGTTTGATAAAAACTATTTGCGTGTTTTTAAAGCTTGAGGTCTTCAGAAGGAACCAAGAAAAAAAAAAAGAGTGTAAAGAGTAAAAGTGAGTTTTTATCTTATTGGTCGTCCACCAACCGGTCAAAGTCAGAGAGGATGATCTCAACCCTTCAGGACTGTGGAGGAGAAGTGAAAGGAGGGTTGCTGGTGGATCAGGAGGAGTGTTGTTGTGTATACATATATATTCATATATTTATATATTCATATGTGTGTGTCCTCACAGCGGCCCGTGCTGGGCCTCGTACTTGGCCAGGACGTTCTTGGTGCGTCCAAGCTCTTTCCTCAGCTCGGCCACCTCGTGCCTCAGAGCCGAGTTCTCCTTCTCCAGGAAGGCGGCTCGGATGGCGATCTGGTTCTCCTTCAGCCGCCGGCCGTCCCGGGACCTCTTGGCCGCCACGTTGTTCTTCCTGCGCCTGGCCCAGTATTTGTCATCCTGCTCAAAGGACATGAAGGGAGGAGAGAGGAGACGTGAAAAAAGAGGAGGATACTTCAGGGTCCCACGTAGTTTTGTCACTTATGATCAAAGTTTTACTAGAATCCAGTAAGACCACAACAAAGAAAACAGAGTTTTTATACATAGTTAAATTTTTTAAATCAGTGCTTTAGATAAGTGGTGCAAAGGTTGGAATAATTTAACTCTTTCTGAGAGTTACGTGAGAATATTACTATAAATCTCATGTCTGAGCACAGACCTGCAGTCAGGATGGGGTTAGCTTAGCATAAAGACTGGAAGCAGGGGTAAACTGCTAGCTACAAATGCACCTAAAAACACCTCTAAAGCTCACTGATGAACACGTTTCTGAGTTTCTTATATTTCTGTTTTGATTAAACTAATGCGACTTTCTGCCCTCTAGTGGTCAGACATCGCTAATTGCAGCTTTAATACGACTTCTACCGAGGAGTTTGCAGCCACACACACACACATGCACTTCTCTGTTTGAACAAATTAAAAGCCGAATCCTCTCTCCGCTTTCTCCTTAAGCCTCTTAACCAGGAGGAGAGGACCAATAGGAGAGCAGAACCAAACAAAAGACTCTCAGCATGCCGTGCTGGTTTAATACTCACCACTAATGGGTCAATCTGTCTGCCCCATAGATATAAAGACACATTTATATATATATATATATATATATATATATATAAATGTATCTATATAGATATATAAATATACATATGAGAGAGATACATTTATATATCTATATATATGTATATTTATATATATATATATATATGTATATTTATATATCTATATATATGTATAGAGATATATCTATATATATGTATAGAGATATATCTATATATATGTATAGAGATATATTTATATATCTATATATATGTATATTTATATATCTATATATATGTATAGAGATATATTTATAGAGATACATTTATATAGATATACTATTTGATTTTCTCACCAGAAGCATCTGAATTCTTTTCATTTTTCTGGTTTGAGACACAGTAAGTATTGTGTTGCATAACAAGAAGATCTCTGAAAATAACATTCAGAAGAGGACTCTAAAGATCGGGTCAGAACCAGCTCCAACTTACCTTCAGGTCCTCTGGGATGAAGATCTTGCGAGCCTTCTTGATCATGGGCTGCGGTTTCAGCTCCTCGGCCGAGAACTTGCGTTTGCGTGGGTCGAACATCTCCTGACCCGGCACGCTGGACAGAGCCAGGTCGGCCGGGTCGGGCTCGTACCCGACGGGAACCTGGATGGAGTCTGGGTCGATGGGGCTGGGAGTGCTTCTGGAGTTCGGGAGACCTGGAGGGAGAAAAATCAGGGTCTTTAAAGGGTCTTTTAATATGTCTTTAAAAAGGCACTAAACAAAGTGGTCACCCTGCAGCGACCAGAACCGATAAGCTTCAGCCGGAGACCTGAAACGTCTTTTGATCGTCAATAAGTTGCTCCTGATTGTGTTCAATCACTCCGTTGTGTTTGAGCCACAAAGTGGAAAAATTACACAAACTTTCTTTCCTTCTTTCGTTCCTCCTTCAACGGATGTGAATAAATAAAATGTCACACAAAAAAATACAATAAATAATTTAAATAAAGTACGAAAAATTTACTTTAATCAATACTTTGTACTTTAAAATAAGTAGAGCAGTAAGTAAGAACAAAAATCCAACTTATTTTTTTGTTTTCTTTTGCCACCTTTTAAAATAAAAGATCAATCCTGACGAATGAAAAATAATCTAATTTCTAAAATCATAATCAACACAGTGACAAACAAAAACAAACAAACCAAACAATTGAAAATGAGTTCCATGTAAGCAAGAAGTAAAGAGATACAAATAAATTATACTATATTAACTATTCATACTTTCTTAATTCATATATTTCATGTTAAATAAATGAAATGTATTTATCTATATGTATGTTTTTAATAATACAAATAAAAATAAATAATCAGAGAACTGCCTCCGAGTCTGCAATGACGAGCTGCAGCCAGCAGGAGGCGATACACCTAAAGTTAAACAGTTTCTGTGAGATTTATATTTCTGCTGATGCATTCACTGTCTCCTCTCTACTGATTCCAAACAAATGAAGTAACTGTTTTATGAGATATTATTATATTTTATAAGCTGTTACAGAAATAAAGTCTCCTGCAGGAAATAATCTCATTAAAAAGAAAAAACACGGAGCCTTTGGAACTTTTAACTTAACTTTCAATAAATATTGAGAGGGTTTGTATGGAAGCTCGTCTGAGGCAAAAAAATTACTAAATGAGTGAAGTCAGGAACAAAAATGAAGTAAAAATTACTGTGTTAGATAAATTTAGATATTAAGTCCCTATGACAAATTATAATAAGTAATAATACGTTATCTTAAATTGGATTTTAAAACTCACAATTTAACAGTTGAAAACTTTTATCTAAAACCTATTTACTCATTATCAGAGAAGTTTTAGTTAAAAACTCTCTTAAAGCGTGTTTTATTTCATACTTCTGACTTTAAACTTCATATTTTCACCTAGTCTAGTCTGATGAAACAGTCTTAAATTTGTTATTATGACCTTTTTATTTCTGTCCTTACTAATTTGATTTGATCCATGTTTTTTGTAGAGGTCAGGTGCAGGTGTGTGTGTGTGTGTGTAAGTGTCGGTGCATCTATCTTTGTGGGGACCAATAGTTCTTCACCTCCTAGTGAGGACATTTTAGTTGGTCCTCAATTTGAACATTAAAGCTGAAGCGCAGGAAAAAACAGAAAGCTACGGGCGGCGAGGACAAACACAAATGAACATTGTAGCTCCCCTACAGACATACGACATAAACAACATGAACGTCTGGTGTAATTCCGCTCACTGCCAGAGGGGGAGACAAAGGTTCTGCACTGCAGGTTTAAAGGACTGTTAGAAGGTTAAAGGCTTGTTTTTAAGATGAAGGTTCAGGTTTTAAACATGAACTGCGCGCTGGAGTCTCAGCTCCCTTTAAATGTGTTAGTGATGTTTCAACCAATCACAGGTCTTTTTCAGATTTTTGCCAGAGGAAGACCTGTGGTTGGTTTTCATCATGCGCTAAACAGCAGCACATGATGCGCATCGCTGCCTCGAATGTGACACTGACAGACCTCCTGACACGTGCATGTCTGTGTGTGTGTGCATGTCTGTGTGTGTGTGTGTGCGTGTGTGTGCGTGCGTGCGTGCGTGCGTGCGTGCGTGCGTGCGTGCGTGCGTGCGTGCGTGCGTGCGTGTGTGTGTGTGTGCGTGCGTACGTGCATGTCTGTGTGTGTGTGCATGTCTGTGTGTGTGTGTGTGCGTGCGTGCGTGCGTGCGTGCGTGCGTGTGTGTGTGTGTGTGTGTGTGGGGGTGAGTTGCTGAGTCGTGGTTCCTGATGTGTCCCACGGAGCCCAGCAGGTCTCTCATCTCTATGTTTAGAGCAGGTTTTAAAACACATCCTACATTTCTACACATTTATTTATGACTATTATTATTATTATGAGCTTTAGACAGAACCATGCTAGCAGTTTCCCTCTGCTTTCAGTCTTTCTGCTAAGCTAGGCTAATTACCTCACGATGCAATTCATTTTTCTCTGATCCTTGCTTGTTTTTTTGTGAAACTTTGACCTCTTTAGGCCTCAAAAATCTATTTCCTTAGATGTAGGTAAGTAAAAGTAAAAGTAGAACATTTAGTATTTTTGATGGTTTACTGACTTCAGAGGGTTGAAATGATTTTTAGGACGGTGACATAATAAATATTCTGGATCCTTGTAGACCAGCTGCTATAATCAAACATCAAAGGATCTGTATCTGTTCATATGGACCATCAGTGATCAATAATTAGTATCAGGGAACTAAAAGTTATACTTGCTCCATTTTTCATTTTGTGCTGGTCTGATCCGTGACTTTTATGATCCGTTGCATCCAGATGGAAATAGATTGGAAACTTCACTTTAGAGGCCTGAACATTTCACCATCATACTTCTTGCAGGTCGGACGTGACCCTTAAATTAAAGTGTGGACACGAGGAGGTTCTCCAGAGACTCCCCCTAACCAGCAGGACGAGGATGTTCGTGCTCTTTGTTCTTCATTATGTGGTGAACTCTGGGTGACCCTGGTGGTTCCTGCCTCCTTATCTGCTGGACAGTCACAGGGCCATGTGGGAGTACAAATATGCCAGATTATGGCCGTAGATTATGCTGCTATATTTAGACACGAGAGCAGCAGATTACTGCTTCACTGTGATGCTGTGCAGAGAGCCGAGCCGACCGGTCGTGAATCAGAGTCAGTGGAAGAGGACACTGTGCTGATACCAGATGTTTCTTAGAGACAAGTTTAATTGTGTCACGCATCAATCACTTTTAAAAAGTTTAATTTTCATAAATTCTGGAGAAAGAGCAGATTTGCTTTTCACAAATGTTTAGGTGACGTCAAATATTTATCAATCATCAGTATTTTTAAATATTTCTGGATGGATCTTTAACAAAAACAGTTGAACTCCTGCATGTGTTGTGTGTGTGTGTGTGTGTGTGTGGGGGGGGGAGGTTATTAGTTGATGTGAATGTAAACAGAGAGTCGGAAACTTGTCGTGTGTGATGATGGGAGGGACGGTTGCCGCCCACTGGCCCACTTCTGCAGAGAACACTGTGTTCTTAAAACATTGATCTCGTGCAGACACACACACACACACACACACACACACACACACACAGACAGACAGACAGACAGACAGACAGACAGACAGACACATACACATACACACACACATACACATACACACACACACACACACACACACACACAGACACACACACACACACACACACACACACACACACAGACACACACACACACACACACACACAGACACACACACACACACACACACACACACACACACACACACAGACACACACACACACACACACACACACACACACACACACACACAGACACACACACACACACACACACACACACACAGACACACACACACACCCTTCCTGAGATGAGATCCCGAGATCAGATCTGAGAAGGTAAACTGAACACACCTGAGCTCGTCTCCCCTCTAATGAGCGTTCTCTGTTAAATCAGACTTCCTTCCTCCTCCTGCAGCTACAACTCATCACCAGAGAGATGGACGGCTTCTCCTTTGGTAGCAAAGAGGAGAACTAGTCGTTCACAGAAACTCTCTGATTCTTCTTTTACTGACGAGTGAGAAACAAAGCCTTGATTTCAGTTTGACTGACTTGCTTTTCAGGATAAATATTTCAATAGAAGAGCAGGTGATGTTTGAAAGGAAACAATGTTTTAGTTCTAGACATCTATTGGCTTCCATTCATATTTGTATGTTGTGAAAGTCTTTTGAAAGTCAATTAATCAATGCATTGATTGGACAAAAAAAGAGGTAAAACTTGCAAAAAGATCACCTTCAAGTGAGGTTAAACATGAAAATCAACAAAATAAAATGTCAGCATGAAGTTCAATAGTGTCAAAGTATTTGTGTCAAATAATTTGTGTATTTCGGTGTTACCTGCTCTCGCCGGGCTGCCGTGCAGGCAGTTCAGAGAGACGACGCTGGTGTGTATGGAGGTGAAGGCGTGGTTACTGAGGTCCATCACCGTGGGCGTCGGTGTGGGCGGGGCTTGGGACATGACGGGCGGCTGCCGCGGTGCGGTGTGCGGTTGGTGGTGGCCGTGGTGGTGGTGGTGCTGAGAGGTGCCGGAGGAGATGCCGTTCTCGGACAGGAACTCCTCCAGGTCCATGTACTCCAGCTGGAAGGAGTCTCCATCGTAGGGCAGCGTCTTGTCCCACAGCGTTGGGCCCAGGAAGGCCGACTGGGGGACGCTATGATCCTCCTCCAGGTTCTTCTCCTTCTCCTTGCTGAAAGCTGCACAGGACGACAGAGGGAATCAGAAACTCTTCTGTTCTATATTAGCTTTTTC
>JAVDOI010000103.1:220000-235000 GCA_032191485.1 Leptoclinus maculatus | reverse complement strand
ACAGTTAGGTTTAGACAGAACCAACAGTTAGGTTTAGACAGAACCAACAGTTAGGTTTAGACAGAACCAACAGTTAGGTTTAGACAACAGAACCAACAGTTAGGTTTAGACAAAACCAACAGTTAGGTTTAGACAACAGAACCAACAGTTAGGTTTAGACAACAGAACCAACAGTTAGGTTTAGACAACAGAACCAACAGTTAGGTTTAGACAACAGAACCAACAGTTAGGTTTAGACAACAGAACCAACAGTTAGGTTTAGACAGAACCAACAGTTAGGTTTAGACAACAGAACCAACAGTTAGGTTTAGACAACAAGACCAACAGTTAGGTTGAGACAACAGAACCAACACTTAGGTTTAGACAACAGAACCAACAGTTAGGTTTAGACAGAACCAACACTTAGGTTTAGACAGTTGAATCATCTGGGCCACAAAGAATCTAAGAATTGTCTCCAGTCTAATTCATGCTGAGGAAGTCATTTACCTCGGGAGCTGAATTACACAGAAGTCCTTGTTCTTTTGGGGCAGTTTTTTGTTTAGTTTCACAGCACACTGTGAACAACAATGTGGTCATTAAATCCCAGTGGGAGCCTTGTGCCTGCAATGGGCTTGAAATTGTGATTTACATAACCAAAGCTGGCCTGAATGAGCTCATTCAGAGCGTCGACCTCCTGGTACATCTTAATTAAGACTCAACACCGCCGAGCCAAGACCTACTTTCAGCTGCAGAAAACAAGACGGTTGTTTAGACGTCTCGTCACAAAGGCACATTACTGGAGTCCTTTGTGGTTTTCTGATAAACTCATCATCAGTGGACGGTGTTAAGCAGGACAATCACTGACCAACTGTGATCATGGGAAAGAGGCTTTTTGCAGGTTTTGCAACTTCTCCACTGATTTGGTTGTAAAGTATTCAGACACGACCAATAACAGGAACAGATGATCTATTATATGCAGCACAGCTAATGCAGCTTCTTTGATTATCTTATTATTTGATTATTATGTCTTCCTTCCATAATTGTTACATCCAGACAATAATCATGATCCTAAGAATATTGAGATAATATATCATGTCCAGTGAGTACAGGGTATTCCTGATGTTTCTGCAGGTTCTTTCATGTCAGAAGACCACATTTGAAGCTCATGATTGTCTGTCATTAACTGCCATTCTCATCAATGTTTCTCATCAATGTTTCTCATCAATGTTTCTCAACCGAGGAATTTTGCACAAAATGATAAAACGTGGAGTTCAGATCACACGTATGTTATTCAATGCTGATGGAGAGGTTGTCTTGGATAAATTGAGTTGATGGGTAAAGGACATCACCTCCTCTTTTGCAAGGAGTTTGGACACAAGTAGTCAGGATGGAAACATGTCAGGGATAATAATATTAGTTTTTGTTTTGCTCTCAAATTGCAAATCAAATCCACATTGATGTTATCTTACTCATAATAATTTAGCTTCATGGTTCTGGAGCGTTTTGTGGCGACAGATGCACATCATTGTAAACACAATATAGAGCCAGGCTTAATATTTTTACCATGGTTCTGATGAAAGGGACGCTCTTATCTGAATTTTCCAATTATTTTCTGCGTGAGAGCTGATGTAGCTCACCTGAACTCTATGTATATTCCCTATTTTAGTTCATTTGGATTCAAAATCTTGTTTCTGTGTGAGAGCTTATCAAGCTAATCTGAAATCTAAACTATATCTATTGTTTCCTTTATGTGAGAGCTGATGTAGCTCAGAAAAATCCTGATAGCTCAACTGGTTAAAAAGCAGATTAAATGCGGAGATGTTGTGGAATCAAATCCTTTTTGTCCCACTGACGCCTATCTGGTCCCACAGACTCTTAATTATAACTTATTTAGATATTTTCTGTGAACGAGTCGCTCCACTACAAATGCTTCATGCCATCAGGAACGTCTCAAACAGTGAAAACGAAAAAACACGTCAGTAAACGTGGTCATACATTCAGCTTTGTGTTTAGGTGTTCATGAGTGTGTGTGTGTGTGTGTGTGTGTGTGTGTGTGTGTGTGTCATGTCATTAGTTTTTCCAGGAGCGGCAGATATTTATAGCTGCACTTGCTAGTGTGAAGGGAAATCAATACTGGGAGCCTGAGGCAGGAAGAATATTGGCTTGGCCCCTCTACTTCCAGCCCTCACACACACACACACACACACACACACACACACACACACACACACACACACTAAAAATACTACCATTCACACCAACACATCCATTCACACACTTAATAAATGATTCCCCCGATGACTTCCTCACCCGAAGCTAAACAGTAGAACAATCTTATTATTACAGGCTTTTATTTTGTTACTGTCGAGTGAAGACGTCAGCAAAAGAATGAAACAGAAGAATCCGTTTACAATCCCTCAACAATGAAAAGACCGTTTCTATATCGATCTGCCTGTATGACATAACACATGTTACGGTCCAATAAGAACTCCGATGCTTGGTACAGTAGCTATCATCCTGAGCTTCTCGAGCTTCATTTACCGATTAAAATGTGACGAAATGAATTTAAGGAAATAAATAAAAACATGAGATATTTGAGGGAAATTTGGTGGAAAAATGTAGTATGTAGACATTTTTAGCTTTTACACTAACAAGCTTTCAGTTTTGTCCGTTAAAAATCTAATAATAAATATATGCTTTATTTTATACCACTTTATGAATGTCACTTCTTCTACTTCTTCTATCTTGATCGACTCAGGTTGAAAATATACACCTATAAAATACAAAGAACCTTCTCTGTGGTGTTTTTTCTTATCGTCTCTGTCACATGTGGAAGCTGCCGTGTTGATGCTCGTTTACTCTCAGTCGAGCCGCTGAACGGAGGAAAAACACGTCTCGTTAGTTTGGACGAGCTCGTGGCAGCAAACGTCAGGCTTCTTTTAGGCCCTGAAGAACAATTCAGAACCAGGAACGTGGACCTTCTCAGAACAGCTTCACGCACTGAGAAAGCCTTCCTGTCGCTGGGAATAAAACCATAGCGACTGTTGGTTGTAAAGGGAACTGAGAGAGACAAAGGAAGGAGACCAGAGTCCAGACACTCCAAAGTGTCTCAAGATATCGTCTTCTTCAGGTTTGTATTGTATGAAGTGGTGTTTATGTGATTATGGTATTTTTGAATGCTGAATACATGACTACATGACTAACGAGCCATGCATCTGTGAACACAGTGCAGGATACCTGCAGACACGACTCAGTGCTGAAAAGGGGGGTTGCCAACAATTTGTATGAGTCTTCATCATCTTCGCTCTGTCTTCAACAAGCCGTTCTTCTCATATAAAGCAATTGTGTCTTGTTGGTGGGAATTACTTTTATTGTTGATATCTGTTACAGTTATTGAGATATGAATATTGTACTGTATTAATGTTTTGAATCACCGTCTATGGGAGTTCACATTCATTCATCAAAATCTGTTTATATCTGCAATTTCATTTATTTAAATGGTAGTTTGTTTTTCATCAATTTATGCATTAAACCTATGAAATATAAATGATGCTACTTTTCTCCTGACTGAACACAAAAGCTGTCCTTACTTTAACCATAAAGCTTTATCTTAGAATGAAAACAACACAACCAGCTGTCCTTTACACGCGACCAGCATCTACATCTGCCATTTAAAGATAAAGGTTTAAATTCTTATTAACATGTGTAACTTTACACTGACAATCTTTACTATTACGCCAGTAGTGCAAGTGTCAAAGACAGACACAGTCCTCTTGCTGGGGACATTTTGTCCACTGGAAACTTTGGTAAACTATTTTTATTATAAAATAAGGAACATTTCAAACTGTAGGAACACTGAAAAAACACTTTCCCAGAAGGAAACAACAGACTATAAAACTGAAAAATATCTCCTATGACGTGAAACTGTAAAGTACTAAATAAACAGATTAATATCAAATAAAACTGTGTTTCAATGTAAATGCCAATTACTTCTGTGAGCTAATGTGCTGATGCAGCTTTAGCTCGTCTTTGAACAATTCAGAGGTCTGAAACCATCCAGCAGGAAACATCTGGAGTCTGAGTCACTGATGAGTTACAGCAGAACTTTAATATCACGTTGACACCAAAGAGGGTGAAGCTTTACAACCAGATGAAATACTTGGAACCGATGGAAACACTGTACCACTTTATCTCGCTAAATGTCCCCTGAAATGTATTCTAATAAAACAAAGACACAATATATTATAACTGTATTGTGCATCATTTTAGGTTCCCAAACTTAAGTATGACACATTTGTTGTTTTTAACAAATTGGGCATGTCCTTTATAATTCTATAGAAAAGTCTGATCAAAGTTTGATACCACTCTGATGTCAAGCAGCTGGTTAGCTTAGCATAAAGACTGGACACAGGGGGAAACAGCTAGCCTGGCTCTGTCCAAAGGTAACGATATCCATCTCCCATCTCTTATGTCACTGATTAACACGTTACTTAACATGTTATCTCTTGATTGTTTAATCCACGATAACGTGTTAACTAGTGAGTTTTACAGCTGTCTTTATGCTAAGCTAAGCTAACCAGCTGCTGGCTGTACACCCAATGTGTAACACCCAAAACACGTCACTGTTTATCTGTCGTACTGCATCTTTACTGGACTTTTACTGCATAGAATGATGAACTACACCTTTAAAATACGTTCTGTGGGTTTGAATGAAGCTGGACAGAACAGGTGACTACAGGTGAGGTTAAACTAAACTATTAAACGTATGAGTCAGATAGAAATGAGTCTGCAGGTTTCACATCTCTGTCTCAATGGACCTTCGGTCCGTCGTCTCTCCGTTCCGCTCGGCCTTCATCTCCGAGATCTCCGGAGGATGAGGAGGAACCGGGCTGCTGCTGGTCACAGGAAGGCTCCACGATGTGGTCTGGGTCATGTGACTGTAACGGGGTCAAAAAAACAAACATGATAAGACGCTCACTGAACGTTATTGATCATCAAACAGACGGCTTTACGGCCTCATACCGATAAATACACTCTGTCAAATTGTAAATGTTGTCTTCTGTTTGCTTTTAACTGCCTCCTCGTGTTCATGTATTTACCTAACTGTTGCTTTGAGTTGAACGTAATTTGATCATAATTTGTTCAGGAATTTGCAGCACTGATATGCAAAATAAACATGCACTTAAGGGAAAGAGAGATAGGACTTGTTTTGGGGGTTATGAAATGTCTGATTCTTGTTCTTACTTGATGAAGTATTCCACTCCGTCTGCAGTATAAGCCTCCTCCCAGCCGTACGGAAGACCTGCAGGAGGGAAACTAAAACGTCATGTTTAATGTTTGTTCAGACATTCAGACATAATCAGGAGATCAGATCAGCAAACACTCACAAATATCAGGTTTCCATTCAGCCTGTTTTCCCTGAGAAGCTCCAGGATTACATATGAACCAATGAGAGTCTTTACTGTGCTTTCCACCGTATCTCGCCCGTCTCTCCGCTTACTGCTGGATGAAAAGTCTCTTAACCTCATTTCAGAGAACAAAAGGGGGCAAAGTTTCAAACGCTGCCCCGCGGACATCTGCCCGTAAAATAAAGCCAAACATTTCACACGTTCAGAGAAAAGAGGGATTGTGTTGAAGGCTGTATCGATGACCGGAGTCCCACCTCCATGACACATGACAGATGATATGTTATGACATGTTTCATGGATCCAGCTAACCTATGAGATCCAGACGAGATGCAGCAGCCTGGGGATGTTATATATATGAACACTGAGCATGATTTAAGGCTCAAACCAAAGTATTGGACACATTTAAATGTTGACCAAAGGATCTCCAAAGTTATTATTTCATCAGAATCCGTCTCATAGTTGTTGAGATGTTTCAGTCTGGAACAAAGCGTTTGGTTAATGGACATTAAAATGTAATAAAACTAAATAAAAACCATTGTCATCCAACATGATCCAGATTATTTTAAGAATCGTCCAACATTGACGTTCTTTTCTGTAGAAATTGCAAAATTTTGCAGTTTTAATATTTACTTTATTTAAAAAGTTAAAACTTTATTTAAAAAGTTTATTTTAGGATCTGCTTCACTGCACCAACAAGAAACATCCTCTAAAACCTTAAACTGTTGTTTTTACATTTCGATTTGTTTATGGATTAAACAAGTAAGATCCAATGTGGTAACCACAGATACTGAAGTGTGTTAAAGCTGCATTCTCTCTAGTGTCCACCAGGGGGCGACTCCTCTGGTTCTATAGAAGTCTATGAGAAAATGACTCTACTTCTCTCTTGATTTATTACCTCAGTAAACATTGTAAACATGAGTTTATGGTCTCAATCTCTAGTTTCAATACATCATGATGTTCATTTAGTAAATGATGGTCCATTTAGAGTCAAACAGACCATAAAGCAGAGTCCAGATATGGTCACTTCCTGTTCACTGGTTGCAAAAAACAAGATGGTGGTGGCGAAATCGCTGAACTGGAGGCTTCCAAACGTCCACAAACCAAAGAGAGACATCATGATGACTACGTTCACTTCTTATAAACAGTCTATGATCCCTACTCCAGCTTTACTAACTATTGGCTAGTTGGTTTGTATTCAACACACAGAGCTGGTCGTAAACAGGAAAGAGGCCACAAACTGTGATAAAAAGCCCAAGTGAGACCCTCTCCTATAGACCCTCTCCTATAGACCCTCTCCTTTAGACCCTCTCCTTTAGACCCTCTCCTTTAGACCCTCTCCTTTAGACCCTCTCCTTTAGACCCTCTCCTTTAGACCCTCTCCTATAGACCCTCTCCTATAGACCCTCTCCTATAGACCCTCTCCTTTAGACCCTCTCCTTTAGACCCTCTCCTATAGACCCTCTCCTTTAGACCCTCTCCTATAGACCCTCTCCTATAGACCCTCTCCTATAGACCCTCTCCTTTAGACCCTCTCCTTTAGACCCTCTCCTTTAGACCCTCTCCTTTAGACCCTCTCCTATAGACCCTCTCCTATAGACCCTCTCCTTTAGACCCTCTCCTTTAGACCCTCTCCTTTAGACCCTCTCCTATAGACCCTCTCCTATAGACCCTCTCCTTTAGACCCTCTCCTATAGACCCTCTCCTATAGACCCTCTCCTATAGACCCTCTCCTATAGACCCTCTCCTTTAGACCCTCTCCTTTAGACCCTCTCCTTTAGACTCTCCTTTAGACCCTCTCCTTTAGACCCTCTCCTATAGACCCTCTCCTATAGACCCTCTCCTTTAGACCCTCTCCTTTAGACCCTCTCCTTTAGACCCTCTCCTATAGACCCTCTCCTATAGACCCTCTCCTTTAGACCCTCTCCTATAGACCCTCTCCTATAGACCCTCTCCTATAGACCCTCTCCTATAGACCCTCTCCTATAGACCCTCTCCTTTAGACCCTCTCCTATAGACGCTCTCCTATAGACCCTCTCCTATAGACCCTCTCCTATAGACCCTCTCCTATAGACCCTCTCCTATAGACCCTCTCCTATAGACCCTCTCCTATAGACCCTCTCCTTTAGACCCTCTCCTATAGACCCTCTCCTTTAGACCCTCTCCTATAGACCCTCTCCTATAGACCCTCTCCTTTAGACCCTCTCCTTTAGACCCTCTCCTTTAGACCCTCTCCTATAGACCCTCTCCTTTAGACCCTCTCCTTTAGACCCTCTCCTATAGACCCTCTCCTTTAGACCCTCTCCTTTAGACGGGGTATGTACATGTGGTTCTCACCACTGGAACAATGACACCTGATCCGAGGCAGGAAGCAGCTTTGTGTGGCCGTGAATGACAAAACTGTGAAGCTGAAAGATTAATTTCACGGAGCAGGTTTCATCCCGTCGGTCTGAGCGACTGACTGGAGGCCAAGAGGGACAAGAGGAAGGTGTCAGGTGGTGAAAACATGTCCGTCAAAGAGTGTTTACCAGTTTACTCGTAAAGTTCCTGGAAAACCTGAAGCTCTACACGGTTTGTACCTCAGTCACAGGATGACTGAGAGTCAACGGATCTTCATTCAACGGTTCGTATGATATGTTGAGAAAAGTGAAAACTCCTAATTCTTTATGTTTTCTTGCAAAAGTCCGGCAACACGTGTCAATGTTACATAAAGAAAGTATTTTAAAAGTAAACTTTAGTCTTCACAGGAAACAACTCACTTTAGGCAACTTTAGGCCTTTCCAGACCACTTAAAGCTCTTTACACTTAATATTAAGAATCTCGACCTCCTGCCCTGGGCTCAGTCACAGCATTTTATTTCAGCCCAAATTGTACTTTTATTGCTGTTGGTGGAAGTTCTGCAGACGTGAACTCCAGCATTAATCCAATACACACAATACATATTTAATAGATCAGAGAAGCTGAGCTTCTACTCGAGTAAAGACTGAAGAACCGTAACGGTTCTAAACGAGCGACTCTGACTTCATTCTGTAACATAATCAGGTGGTAAAACCTGAAACACAGACGAGCACAAATTTAAAATTATAATATTTGGAAAAACTGGGAGACACGGTCGTCTTGGTAACGGTGTGTCTGAACGCCGAGAGTGAGAGAGTGTGTGTGTGTGTGTGTGAGTGAGAGAGTGTGTGTGTGTGTGTGTGAGTGTGTGTGTGTGTGTGAGTGTGTGAGTGAGTGAGTGTGTGTGTGTGTGTGAGTGTGTGAGTGAGTGAGTGTGTGTGTGAGAGACGTCCTGCTGATCATATTAACTGACAGTAACTGAAGGTTTCTGCAGAGCACGTATCCAGGCAACAAGGGCTGTGATGAAAACGACTTATAGGTGATTGTAATGAAAACACACACACACACACACACACACACACACACACACACACACACACACACACACACAAGCTGTGAGACCTGGATCAGACTGACCTACTTTCAGTGACTTGGCTTTGTTCCTCCCTCCTTCATTACCTCTAACGGGACATTGAGAATGATGGACGACGTCTCCGCTCGCCGCCTGTGATTCTGAATCACGGCTGTCAATTATGTAACTGCTCCCACGTCCTCCCACTGATGGAGGGGGGGGGGGGTAATAGGTGGAAAAAAAAAAACACACCCTGCCTGCTGAAGACAACAACTAGAGTTTCAGTTGTCAGTGACTCTCTGTTGAGGTTTTAAGGATTTTATTTGCAGTGAACTCCACACAGTCCCAGCCCTCATGAACCTGCTGACTCTGTCTACTTGCTGGTGAGGCTCCAGACTCCTTGGCCCCCTGAAATACCCATCGGCTCTGTATATTTGCTGAGGAAACCTCAAAGTCCAAGGTCGACCTGACTTATCAACCAGCTCAGAGTATTTTTGGGGGGAAATGCTTTAATGTCCCAGGCCCTCTGAACTCACCTCCGGCTCTATGTATTTGTATAGAACTACTCTACTCTCCTATGAATCTCAATGCTTTTCTTGGCAAGACCCGCCCTGCATAGCATTGAAGCGCTAGGATTGGCCAGGCTGGTGCGAGGTACAGGTAACCTGATTAGTTCAGGTTCTATGTCCTGAACATAGAAGGATATTAGAAGTGGACGTAGTCATCGTGACGTCCCCTATTGGTTTGTGGACTGCTGGTTTGCTTGCCGTCGCCATCTTGGAATATGGCCGCCACCATTCGCAACCAGTGAACAGGAAGTGACCATATCTGGACTGAGGAGGAGTGACGTAGAGACGCCGTATACGTCTCTGGTAGAGACCTGTCAATCACTGTGTAGCCCCGCCCCTAAAGCATCCCCTGCTTTATGGTCTGTTTGACTCTAAATGGACCATAATGTACTAAATGAACATCATGCTGTATTGAAGAAGACTTGAAACTAGAGATTGAGACCATAAACTCATGTTTACAATGTTTACTGAGGTAATAAATCAAGAGAGAAGTAGAGTCATTTTCTCATAGACTTCTATAGAACCAGAGGAGTCGCCCCCTGGTGGACACTAGAGAGAATGCAGCTTTAACACATGAAGCTCTGACTTCACTCTTTATAACGGGAGGTTCATTGAAAACATTGTGTAATAGTGATACCCGTTACCCAGAGAGGTTGAAGGAGATATACGTTTCTAAAACGTTAGTGGAGCTAATGCTAGCAGAGTACGTTGCTAATGCTAACCAATGCACAGCATTGACTATCATTGCTATGCTACGCTAGTCACTGGAGGTATACTGAATGTCTTTAATGATTTTAATAGTGTGGAGAAGAAGTTGTGGACTAAATTAAACTGTAAATTGTTTCTATTTTATTATAACAGTCACAGCCCTGATGATCTACTCAATAATCTGAAATAATGTTTTAGCTTCAAACTGCTGCTCCACTTTCCAAAGAAGAACTCATGAAAAGTTTGTTTCAGAATATTTACTCAGAAAAAAGAATAAAGGACAAACAGCAAATAACTCCAAACATGATGAAAGCGTCTAAAGCATCCAATCAGGCTTGAGCTGTCCTTTAATCATCGCCGGTGTCAGACCACGACGGCTGCATTCCAATATGAACGCCGTGGTTCCTTTGTCTGCCTTCATCCTTGCTGACCTCGTGTTTTTTGGTGTTTCCGTGAGGCTTTTAGGATTTCTCTTATTGCTTGATGATGCTACCAGTCTTTGTTCTGTTGGCTAATCTAATGCACAAACACGAGCATTCAGCCACTCAAACACAAAGCTAATAGATAAACAACAGAGAGTAGTGAGACAGGTTTTATATATTAACTGTAACTTTAGCTACAGTAAATAGCAACCACATGATGTTGTGATGTTTTATGTTGCTGAATGAAGGTATTTGTTGAAGCTCAACAGAGGTCGGGTAAATCTAAAGAACTACATCAACGTTTGAGAGTTTCATCCATCGCTCACTTTACCCACAAATCTGACGGGTGTTTTGGCGCCATGTCTCTGTGTTTCTGATGAATGCTAACACTTTTAGCCTTAAGTAGCTGATCCGATAATTAGAGATGCACTGATTGATCGGCTGCCAATCAAAACCGTTTTCAGCTGATAGTTCATATTTTTTGCCGCCAAAATTGAAACACATGTACCGCATGATGGTTGTACAGTATGTTGGCACAGCAAAGTCACAAACAATCACAACGTCGGTGTGAAGAAGACATAAAGCTCACAATTTGTCACAACTACAAGTCCAGAAAACTGGAAGGAACTTTCTTAAAAAAGAATTGGAGCAACGGTTCCAAACGGCTAACAGCTAACGCTAACGGATTTTGAATTGACTTGATAAATTCAGGATAAATTACGACTTTATCATGATGTGAATTTGATCTTGTTATATGTAGTTTTTGGTGAGAAGCTTCAATAAATAAAGCTGCTTGAAAATCGTTTTTTTCTGGACGGTGGAGAAAAGAGTTCATCTGGAGCCTCGCTGTCAATTTTAGTTCTTGGAGAGAAAATCTGAATCGGCAGATCAGACTTTTAAAAAAATCTTAAAACGGCCAAGAAAAATTGCAACTGGTGCATCTCTAATGATAATCTTACCTGACAGGCTTAGACATGACATTTAATGCTGCCGGACAGAAGATTTAATCTACACGTCTTTGCCAAAATGTCTGGTTCTATCGGTTAGCTAGTTAGCTCGTTAGCTCTGTTGCATGTGGGCCAATGAGTTCATACAGTTTATTTAAAAGATGGATTCAGAACATCGACTTCTGTCTCAAGACTGTCCTCAAACCACAACAGCCCACGATAGCGTCCTCTATTTTGGACTTTCTGGCTCTCTGGATTCTCTCACATAATAAATAAAGTGACCAACGGGCAAAACGTTCAAAACATTCATGTAGTCCGTCAACTTCACAACGGTCTCCTTCCAGTGTGGTAACCTGTAGACGTCCAAAGATGAACTGATTGTTTCCAGAGAAAACGAGCGTCTATTAAAACATTTTAATGCTAAAAAGCTAATTATGAATTTGAACTTGAACAATGATTGCACCAAATTTCTTTTGCATATCATTCAGGTTAAAACACCGGAATAAAACCTGTGTTCAGTGGGTTTTGACTATTGAGAAAATGTGCAGTGATAACTGTGCTTCATTAAGACAAGAGTCCATTGCTAGCAGGTACTGAGGAGACGAGGAGTTGTCAGGGAGGAGAGAGTTTGGGTTGACGGTTGGCTGCTGAGGTCCTGCAGACGTCTCAGGGTTGGATCCTCTAGAAGGTCAGAACTGCAACGGGGAGGACAGTTAACGCACGGCAGCAGGTCGGCAGGATCACTTTGGTTTGAGCTCAGTCCGGCGGGGAGTCGCATGCAGGGCAGCGCAGAAACATGGAGGAGGAGGAGGAGGTGCAGACCTGCATGCGTGGAGGCGAGCTGAGATCACTTACAGTCGACCTCCAGGATGGCTCTGACAGTCCTTGTGAGTTCCTTGGCCTCCTGGGCGAGCGTGGACGCCGTCCAGGGACTCTTCTTGTAGCGGGGAGGGAGGCCTTGTGACGACGATCCGATTTTAACGTCTCCGGAGCTGCAAAACAAAGGGAAGGATGAGTCAACAGTGACGGACTACCATGACCGCAAACAGCTACAGAACGAGTCGTCATGGAGGTCCAAGGGAGAGTTCATGGACCTCCATGAGGACCATGTTCAGGGATGTGGCCTCGAGGCCTTCAGTCACTCATTTTCCACGGGTACCAAACTGTCTCTCCTACGCTGAAGAATGTATAAATCTTTCTTCAAACTTTACAGAATCCCTGAACAACAGCAGTCATTAGCTATCCTCACTAGCATTGCAAAGTATTGTTTCACAATAAAGGCCTTCCACTGCCTTCATTAACAACGTGATTGGCTGATTGATGTCTTAGCGTCCAGACTAGTTTTGATGTACGAACACAGACACTGAGGGTTTTGAAGAGCTGTTAGCTGCCGTTCATTGGAGCCTCTTGGGTCGGTTTAAATAAGACCCAGGAGCTGCTCGTTGGTCGCTTTGTCACATCCTGATGATTAAACTCACACCTCCAGCTGTTCACTGATTGAGCTAAAACACTTTCTAAAGCTGCTGAAGTGATTCAGCCGTTCACGCTCTTCAGTAAACACTCAGGTCGTTCCAAAGATTTTCTATTTTATTATTTGTGTCTGCAAACGTCTCCTCACAGCTCCTGAACGAATGATCTCCTCAGTTAGATCCGCTGCTCCTCCTCTACTGAGGGATTCTTTTTAAATATAAAACTTCATTTTGAAATAGATCAGAGTGTTTTTTCCATGAACCTCTTTCTTTATTAGCATGTTGAGTGACTCGTGACTTTAATAAGAGGGATAAGACTCCTCGAACTGAACCAGTGGAAAACCTCCATTTACTGTTACGAGTGGCCTAGAAACAGAGCATGAAGAAGAACCCGACTGAGGGTCCTGTGGTTATGAAAGGAGGTGTCCCACTGACCTGGACGGACTGATGAAGGGAAGCAGGCAGGAGGTGTCATGGCTGGGTGACTTAATAACATGACCAATGGACCCGACTTACACAAGCGAGCAGAAGGCGCTGATAAATCCATGTTATGGTTCACTGAGAGCCGGGTCTGAACTCGATACAGCAGCAAAATATAATGGAGGCGAGATTAACGAAAGGAACAACAGGGAAGGAAGGAAGGAAGGAGGAGAGGCTGTTGGAGAAAGAAAAGAAAGGGAGGATGTAAGGAAGGAAGGAGGAAAAAAAGAAAGGTTTGAGGAATGGAGGAAGGACAGAAGGAAAGAAGAAAGGATTAGCAAGGAAGCAAAATGAGAGAGAAAGGAAAGGTGTAAAGGGGAAGTAATTGAATCATATAAGGAAAAGAGGGAGGGAGGAAAGGAAGGGAGTTAAAGAAGGGAGCAAAAAAGAAACAAAGGAAAGAAATAAAAAAGAAGGAAAGAAGTAAAGAAATGTGGGAGGAAGGAAACAAAGACTAAAAGGACAGAATGAACAGAATAAGGAAGGAAGGAAGTAAGGTAGCAAGGACAGAAAATAAGCAATAAAGTAATGAAGGATGCACAAAAAAGATGGAAAGAAGCGGGACGAAAAGGAAATGAGAATCAAGGAAGGACATCATCCTCTTCCTCTTCCTCTTCTCCTTTTTCTTCTTCTTCGGTGGTGTCTGCAGTGACCTCACACAGACACCTCAGGTTGAGACGTTTCATAACTCCGCTGCAGGCTGCGGGGGGGGGGGGGGGGGGGCATTAACAGGAGCCAACTGCTGTCCCACCTGGGCTGAAGTGGGCCAAGCTGGACCACTGAGTGTGTGTGTGTGTGTGTGTGTGTGTGTGTGTGTGTGTGTGTGAGTGTATGTGTGTGTGTGTGAGTATGTGTGTGTGTGTGTGTGTGTGTGTGTGTGTGTGTGTGTGTGTGTGTGTGTGTGTGTGTGTGTGTGTGTGTGTGTGTGTATGTGTGTGTGTGTGTGTGTGTGTGTGTGTGTGTGTGTGTGTGTGTGTGTATGTGTGTGTGTGTGTGTGTGTCTGTGTGTGTGTGTCTGTGTGTGTGTGTGTGTGTATGTGTGTGTGTATGTGTGTGTGTGTGTGTGTGTGTGTGTGTGTGTGTGTGTGTGTGTGTGTCTGTGTGTGTGTAAACTGGTTAATGGGCTCTGCTCTCTGCAGGATCTCTCATTATGTGACTCCAGCGGTGGTGTCGGGGTCAGACAATCAAACACACACACATGGACACACTGTCTCATAGAGCAGCACAAACACACATGATTACACAACTGCACATCGGACCTCATAAGGTCAGGTAAAGACACACACACACACACTACCTGTAGCTCTTTGTTGGTCCGTGACTCTCAAGTAGAAACTCTTGAACGTTCTGCAGACAAACAGATAGAAAAATAAAATATGACTGAAGTTGTTTTTCATTTCTCTGTTCTTCCAACACTGAAGCGCTGCAGCCTGCAGTTCCTCAAGCGGCCACTTGAGGCTCCTAAAGTGAGTCGTTACCACAGACTGTTGTGGACATAGTCATCGTGACCATCTTGTTTTTTTTCCACAACCAGTGAACAGGGAGTGACCATATCTGGACTGAGGAGGAGTGACGTAGAGACGCCGTATACGTCTCTGGTAGAGACCTGTCA
>JAVDOI010000103.1:205000-212500 GCA_032191485.1 Leptoclinus maculatus | reverse complement strand
ACACTGGACCAGTATAATCAAGGTTAGTCCCAGTTACACATAAAACATGATATCATACAATAAACAATAAAGGATTCAGACTCTTACCTGTGAAGGCCACCGTCCCTGCTGGATCAGCTCGTAGTCTGGACCGGAGCGCCTGTCGCTGAGCCTCCGACGGCTTCAGACCGAGCAGATCCAGAGCCTGCACACACACACACACACACACACACAGATCAATACATAGAGGGTGACGCCCCTTTCACAAACATTGATCATGCCTGCTGTCACTAATAACCCACGTTCATGAGTTGAAGAACATCTTCAGATCATAAAGGAGAAAGATGATCTTCAGCTGAACCAAAAACATCACAATCACCAGGAGATCAATGTTCTTTACAGTGGACAATAGGGGCAGAATCAAACCTGTACAGCTTGTTGTTGATACAAAATATATTGTTTTAATTATATATTTTATATTTTATATTTGGTATAATGTTGAAATCTGAATCATGTCCTTAAGGGTGATTGTGTGTAGATTAATGACTAAACAGTTTAATATCTAACATGAAATAAAGTATGCAAACAGTGAAGAGGTTTCATTGCTCCAGGTTATTTCTCCTCTCCTTCATGATTGCTGCAAATCTGATTCACCTGTTCAGAGCTGCACACCTGTAACTCCTGAGCTCATCAGCGCTGCAGCGTATCAGCACCAGACAGACTCAGACAGACTCAGAGAGACTCACAGACTCAGATAGACTCAGACAGACTCAGACAGACTCAGATAGACTCAGACAGACTCAGACAGACTGACAGACTCAGACAGACTCAGATAGACTCAGATAGACTCAGACAGACTCAGATAGACTCAGACAGACTCAGAGAGACTCACAGACTCAGATAGACTCAGACAGACTCAGATAGACTCAGATAGACTCACAGACTCAGATAGACTCAGACAGACTCAGATAGACTCAGATAGACTCACAGACTCAGACAGACTCAGATAGACTCAGATAGACTCACAGACTCAGATAGACTCAGACAGACTCAGATAGACTCAGATAGACTCACAGACTCAGATAGACTCAGACAGACTCAGATAGACTCAGATAGACTCAGACAGACTCAGACAGACTGACAGACTCAGACAGACTCAGATAGACTCAGATAGACTCAGACAGACTCAGATAGACTCAGACAGACTCAGACAGACTCACAGACTCAGACAGACTCAGATAGACTCAGAGAGACTCACAGACTCAGATAGACTCAGACAGACTCAGACAGATTCAGACAGACAGATAGACTCAGAGACAGACAGACTCAGACAGACTCAGATAGACTCAGAGAGACTCACAGACTCAGATAGACTCAGATAGACTCAGATAGACTCAGATAGACTCAGACAGACTCAGATAGACTCAGACAGACTCAGACAGATTCAGACAGACAGATAGAGACAGACAGACTCAGATAGACTCAGACAGACTCAGATAGACTCAGACAGACAGATAGACTCAGACACTCAGGTTTATCTAAAGTCTAGTTCATCCAGGATCACCTCCTACCTCCTCTGTCCTCAGACAGCCATCACCTCACTTCTTCTCATAATGAATCTACAACTTCTCCTCTCTGAGTCAACTACATCACAACAATACATCTGCATATATATGTATGTGGACTACAGCGCAGCTAACAGATTGCTGTATTATGTTCCATATATCGGTGAAGTCTATAAAAGTGACAGAAAGTAGTGAAAAATGCACATTACTCGTTTCCAGATCTTAAATGTTTTGTTTGATCAGACAAACAATCAAAAAATAAATAAATATTTAATTTAATTTAAAAAAGCAGCAAATCCTCTCATTTGAGAAGCTGGAACCAGAAAGGGGTTTTGCTTAATAAATGACCTAAACTATGAATCAAATATTTCTATATATGTATGTGTGTATCTATATATAAACATAAACATTGGTGTTTAAACATGTTTTGTTCAGAAAGCCTAATGAGATAAAATACACCGAGGACTGACAGCTGTAGTGTAACAGAATCTAACCTGGTAGTCTGACAGGACTCTGGATATTTATAATAAATAAACATATAATATAAATCTGAATATCACACACACACACACACACACACACACACACACACACACACACACACACACACACACAGTCACCTGCTCAAGTCTCTCCAGTTTGAGGCGACAGCTGGTGCTGAGAGAACATCTCCTGAGAGGAAGCTGCTGACTGCTGGAGGATTCTACAGACAGAAATACAGACACATGATGTTTAAAAGGGAAATAAATTAACAGTTTGACCGTTGGTTTGAACGTTTGAACGTTAATTTGAATGTTTCCACATTAGTTTGAACGTTAACTTGAACATTATCTTGAACGTTAGCTTGAATGTTAGTTTGAACGTTAGCTTGAACGTTAGTTTGAACGTTAGTTTGAACGTTAGCTTGAATGTTAGTTTGAACGTTAGCTTGAACGTTAGCTTGAATGTTAGTTTGAACGTTAGCTTGAATGTTAGTTTGAACGTTAGCTTAGACCAGGGGTCTTCAACGTTTTTCAGGCCAAGGACCCCCAAACTGATAGAGAGATGGAGCAGGGACCCCCGACTAGATATATTGTATAAAATGGTGTTATATATTAAACTGGGCCTAGTGCCATGTATAAACATACCTTGTTATTATGCATTCAATACTAAGCTATTACAATAATACACAGGTTCATATATTCATGTTTTTATTTTAAACATGAAGGTACAGTGAGTAGGGGGGCCGTGACACTGACATTCATAAACATACCTTGTCAGCTGATACCAATGTCAACATTGTCTGTTAATTGCATGATAATCATGCATACAAGCTATTCAAAATTACGTTTTTATTTTAAACATAAATGTGGAAACGAAAAATGAGTGATGGCCTATTAGTGCCACTGCCATGCATAAACACACCTGTTATCTTGCATACAATACTGAACTATTACAATAATGGACAGATTCATGTTTTTTGGTCGAGTTACAAAACGATCCATTTTTGCTCATAACAATGTCCAAACACTTGGCATAATAATATACTGGCCTCAGTAGATGGCTGCTGTGGATATGAGCTGCAATGTTTTAGTCAGGAATATCTTGCAAACATGATTGCACAAGGATTCGTGGGTGAAGTAAATGTCGTTGTTTTTAAAAAATGTTACAAATAATATTACAGCGTGAGTCCTTGTGTCTGGGATCTTAGTCAGCTGGGGACTGAATAGGCTCTCGGTCAATCATGGGGAACCTGACAGAGCCAGCATGTAACACGCAGCCTCGTGATTGGCACAGCAGCGATAGGGGCGGGTCCTCCTCTTTGTGTGCAGGAGGCTTTGAGGAACAGGTCCAGGCTAGTCTCGCGCTGTGAGTGAACCGGTGCCCAGCTGGAGAGAGCTCCTGTGTCTGACTGAAATATAACATCTTCTGCCTCCATTTATCCATTTGCTACAATATATTGGATTCATGTTAATGTGTATTTAAAGACATTTCAATTTGTGGAAAAAAAACGTTGAAGACCTCTTGCTTAAACGTTAGTTTTGGATGTTTAAACATTAGTGTGAATGTTTAAACGTTAGCTTGAACGTTAGCTTGATAGTTATCTTGAATGTTAGTTTGAATGTTTAAATGTTGGCCGCTGAGATGCAAAACTACCACACAGACACAGAAGGATTACAAAAAGACCCAGAACAACCACAGAGACAGAAAACTGCAAAGAGACACTAAACCATGCTCGTGCCTCTTGGTAGGAGGCTGGGAGCTTTAACATTGTCTCATG
The DNA here is from genome assembly GCA_032191485.1 of Leptoclinus maculatus. Classification (NCBI taxonomy): domain Eukaryota; kingdom Metazoa; phylum Chordata; class Actinopteri; order Perciformes; family Stichaeidae; genus Leptoclinus; species Leptoclinus maculatus. The sequence goes on along the minus strand of JAVDOI010000103.1, from coordinate 208,696 downwards.
AGGCTACTCTTTGACTGACCCGGTCCAGAATGAGTCTCATGGAAACACTGAAGTTTATTAATGGACAAACAAACCGGCTCATCTGAAGGTTTTCCCTTTTGTTCTGACAGCGATGCACATATGGAGACAGACCTCAGGACCCCTCTCACACACAGAGACGAAACGATGCTGCACACCTCCTCCACCAATCGTAGGCCAGACCTCCCGCCTGCCTCCCTTCCTCCTCCGACAGGCAGCCAACCACCCGCCATCTGTCGCTCTGCTTGTCCCCTTGTCTGTCTCCATCAGAGCTTCATTGACACCTCGCAGGCAGCCTAAAGCTCGCCATCTTATCAGTGTCTGAACACGCATTATCATAATGTATGATATCCTGACTTTTTAATTTGAATACGAGCAGTTTGAATTACCACGAGACAACCTGAGAAAGTCAAATGATGTGTAAAATGTTTCTATCTGAGCTATGAAAGTGAGGATAAGAAGCAAACAGAAAACTGGTTTTATATCGTTTGAGCTTCAACTGGAGCGCTTTAAAACTCCTCTTCTGCTTCTGCAGTGCTTCAGTGGAATCAACCATCATATTAAATTGGCGTTGACACAACAGGAGTGTTATTATTATATGTTGTTATTATAATATTTTCTGTTATTGACCAGAGAACGATGGATACGTACCGGGGTTTGTATCAGCGATGATGCTGTCGCTCTCTGGTGGGGAGGAAACACGTGTCGGCTCTGTTCTGGCTGGAGACACTCGCACCTGCAGACATAACATAATCATAATCATAATCATAATGGTTCGATAAGAGTGTGTTCATGTGTGTGAGTGTGTGTGTGTTTGTGTCATGACCTCAGTGACACAGATGACTGACGTTACATAAGGTGGTTATGAAACATCAAGAAGACTTAAGAAGCGAGTTCTGAGGAATATATATTCTCCTCAAATGCTCCTCGTGTATCTGGGAACTTAACTTAGTCATGCTCGTATCAAAATCAATAAACACAGTTTTACTTCTTTTTCCAATACTTTTGTTTGTGACCAAATACCTGCAGAACTAATGACATTCCCATCAGCCTCAGCTCTGCTTTGTGTTTACGGATAATTAGCAAATGTTAGCATGCATGCTAAGAAAGTAAACAACAGAGAAGATTGAGAATAATGTGACTGAGATTAAGACTTAAATCTTAAGTTTTTTATGTCATATTTTTATATCATATTTGTATATATCTCATATCTTTACTGTTATTTTTATTGTATATACTGTGCATTTATTTTCTTTATACTTAACATTTTTTATTTTTTACTCTGTTACTTTGATTGCTTAAATATATTTTTGCTGCTGTAGCGAACAAATTTAATAAAGTATCTATCTATCTATCTATCTATGTTTCATTTAAATTTAACTTTAAGGTTTTAATGCAATACATTTGTGAGATAAGGATTTAACTCAGGTTTAAAGTTAATCCCAGTTGACCCGCTTTAAGTGTCCTGGTGCACTGGAGCTCACACCTGGCTGACGTTGACCGCTGGCAGAGTCTCACAGGCCGGGTTTCTGTTGGAGGTGATCTTGGTGACCACGACCGGCTGCAGAGGCACGGGGGCCCTCGTCTGGGGCCCACCTCCACCTCCGGACCCCTGCAGGGAGATGGGGCTGTGAGGCCCGCTGCTGGAGCTGGAGGACGACCTCCGCCTGATGAAGGCGATCTCCACCGTGGGGTCCGGTCTACAGGACACAGGACAGGTGGGGAGCATTTTTAAACATTTAGAACGTCCACATTAACTGTAATGTCTTCTTACAAAAAACAAGAGTAATGGTAGCTTTTGATTCCCTTGAATTAAGACTACATTTCCCATCAACCCTTTCTGTCACAAATACATCACAGACACAACAATGAAAATAAAAGACAACAAAACAAAAATGTTTAAATGTATTCATATTTTCAAAAGAAAATTCAACTTTACAGCCAACATGTTCATGTTGGAGTAAAGTAGATTAAAACCAATAACTAGGTGACCCAGTGAAGGTGTTCTATTGACTTAACTTCACACACAAACTTAATGGTTGATTTATAAATAGCTCTTGTCACATTTATTCTCGTTGTTAAACTCCCGTGTTCTTGTTTCTTTTGTATCTTGAATAAGTGATGCCTTTGAAAGAGTCTCCGGGGGTGTTGGACCTGAGTTTGGTGCGGGTCAGGATGCTCCGGGCCTCCTCGTACGTCACTCCGATCAGAGACTCTTTGTTGATGGACACCAGCTGGTCTCCGACCTGCAGCCGGCCGTCCTGAAGCAGCACAAATACAAATACACATTCACATCCTGTGAGCCACTGAGATTCATGTAAATAGTCCATGTTTTTAGGTAACATTTGGGTTTCTATGGTGCACATTATGGCTTTTTAGTAAAAGTTTGGAATCTGCAGTTTGGAATCTGCTTTGACCCAAAGTACATTGAATTACAATAATTCATAAGCTTGACGATGTAAAAGCAGATATAAACCTTTCAAGATGAAGGCTGGACGAACATTGGAAAACCAAATAAATATAATTTGGATTTTTTTTTTTAAGCTGGAAAAATACTTTCAGTATTTTACATTTGAGAAACAAATAATAATCAATCAAACATATCAAATAATGCAAGTCCACTACTTTGTGGAGGTTTAACATATGACTGTTCGTCATCTGCATAACAGTGGTGGTGAATTCATGTAAAGCGAAATAATAAGGGGTCCCAGAACAGAGCCGAGGGGAACTCCACAGTTTATAGAGGCCACTGAGAAGGAAGCAGAGCTACTGACATCTGGTAGATAAGTTGCTCATCGTAACTGTACATTGTCGTATGTGTACTTTTTAAACTTGCACCCCGTTGTTAACCAGTTTATATTTATTTTATCGTGTACATTTGATAGGATTAATTGACAGAATTGATATTTTATTGTTTACGTTTTATTTATTTGCACTCTTTCCCACTTTGTAATGCCACTGCAACAATTTCCCTTGAATAAAATAATATTTTGAGCTATTTTATTGTCATACATTTCCTTGTTATGCTGCAAGAACAGTTTTTTTATTGTTGGTTGTTAAGCCCTAATAAGGACTTTATTGTTGTATTTTGGATATCAATATTGTAGATGTAGATAATCACAAAATCCAAATGAATGAAACAACTAAACTGCGTTCTCATTTATGTTTCGATGCAACATATTTTCTCCTGGATCACAGCTCTTGTTTTAAACGGTTAATTAAAACAAAACTACTCGGTTATGTTTAGTAAGAAAACATCATGGATTGGCTTAAAATAAGAAAGGTAATACAAGTCACGTAAATTATAATAACTCAACTTTTTATTTGACATGAACAGCGGTCTCCTGTGTGAGAGTCCTGTGTGTTTGACTCGTCCAATCACTGTGGGCGTACTTATGACACATTGATTAGAACGTCAAAAACAAAACAATAATTCAGTTTAATTGTATTGGGTAATTCTCAAGTCTCTTAATTACGTCCCCGTTTCCCTCACTTGGGTCCTTTCCTTGCGTCTTAGTCCCTCCCACCAGGGATGCATGGAGGAAACCATGCGAGGAGAGAGGAAACGAGGAAATATGTTTTAAGAGACATGAGACGTCCTTTCCTCAGTTGCGTCACGTGAAGCGACGTCTGTTTCTGATGACGGAGGATCAGCTGTCAGTCGACTTTAACAGCTGG